>VYZW01003553.1:3133-45971 GCA_013401315.1 Balaeniceps rex | reverse complement strand
GTCATCTGCACTACTGTTCCAAGACATACACATGACTGTGAATCAGACAAACTCACCTGAACCAGGAGACCAGGAACTATTCCCCTTTCTGCTTTTGGTCATTTATCGCCCTTAGGCAAATCATGTCACCTCTCTCTGTTTTGATTTTGTCATCTGCAAAGGCATTTATTGGTATATTTATTTCCCTTTGCAGAGCATTCCTGGCCAGGTTTGTCAGCAATATTTTATTTCTTTCTCTTGAAACTAAGAGGATGAGGACAGGCAGGGACTGAACCCAGGTTTTCACCTGCAGAGTCATTTATGAACAGCTGTTCAACAAATAGACAAACTCAGGATATAAATATAAATATAAATATAAATATAAATATAAATATAAATAAATATGTCAGGCAGTGAATCCAATTAAAAAAGAATTTTGCTTGAACCTATTTCTCAAAATATCTAAATCTGAACAATAACACAAGCTTAATTTTCATCAGAAGCATCCCAGCAGATCTCTAAGTATAGTGCTTACAGACTAACTCTAGAGTGGCTAAAATAGGATTCTGTGTGATTTATAATTAATTGTGTCTTTGCCATTTTTTATGTTTAATGTTTTATCTTTTAGCTCATTTCTCCATCCTCTGCTGTATATGGTAAGTCATCTGTTGATACTCTTCCCTTGATAGAGTGCTTAATAGGCACTTCATGATGTTGCGAAGTTTGTCTTGGGACTTACTGATTGGAAGAGTAACATCCCAAAGGCAATGTTTCCTGTTAAACTGAACATTACAGAAACAAGAAAATATCCTTCTTGGGTTGTTCCCAAGTAAAGTTTGCACATAATTTTTTCAACTACTGTGGGATATCTGCACTCTGCAAAAAAACAGGCCAAACCTTCAAACTGTGTTTCCATCTCTGATTCATGCTGTAAACCCCATGCAGCAGGGTGTGACTCTACTTGTTATGAACATGTTCATACAGATCCTCACTGAATACCTTTAAAACACAACGCTTATTTCTGACAGAGGAGCAAACTTGCTCAATAAGTAAAAATGCTCCTCAGCTATCACAATTTTCATGCTACGTTTTTTGTTTTAAAAGGTCCAGCTCTTGCAGACACTTGCAGACAATACTTTGAAGGTGTCCATTGAAGACGAGGTGTTCTTTTTATGAGAAATACAGCAGAAAGTATTGATTCCTTTCACCATTTCATCTGTCAGGCTGTTAGTAGTAAGAAGCTGCTACCCTCTAGAAATTGTTTAAAAGGTTATCCGAAGTGATGTAGTTCTTTGACCTGATCTCTTGGCAGTCTGTTATTCCTCCCACAAAACAGACCATGCCACAAGTAGCTCTACTAGAACTTTTTGTCTATAGACTTAGAAGACACAATGCGTCTTCTTTATGTGATGTCCCCTTTTGACATTAGTGGGATCTCATACCAAGACCACATTCCCTCCTGAAAGCTGTAGTGTCTAAGAAAGAGGAGTCAAATGGAGTAGTGAGGCCCAGATACCCACCCAGGTTTTACCTGTGGACAATAAAAGGCATCTAGATGAAAGCAGTTCCAACTCTATCTTATCCACAAACACCATAACTTCTTTCATATGTGTAAATATGTAAAGAAAGAAGGACTTGGAATCCTTCCACAAAATTCCTCTGGAGGAGTTGTACACAGCAGCTGGTTTGTAAATGTCATTAGCATGATAATTCTGATTTGAAAAAAAGAAAAAAGAGCATTCAAACTCAGTGAAAACATACATAAACCCTGGAAAAGAAGAGCTCTTAAAGGAAACATGGCTTGGCTGTATTTTTCTCTCCCACACCAAGATGTGCTGTACTGACATTTTATAAATACTGTAGGTGTGGTCAGCAGTAAATCATGACTCCTCTGGGGAGTTCACTCCTCTGCACCTTCAGCTGTACTATGCCTTGAGGGTGGCTGTCTCACAGCGTACTCACGTGTTACTCAATACTTAGGTAAAGAATCTTCAAATTCATGTTACAACATGGAAAAAATATTTCTGTAACATCCGTACTTTTCCAATTGTGTTTTCTCATACCTGGTGATCATCCTTGTACTTAAGGGCTCTTGAAAAGAAATGTCTTGGCTGTGTACACAACTAGAGCCTATAGGGTTTTGTCATTTCTCAGGAAAATGACATTTACCTTTTTGACAGAGTGCCAAGGATTAAAAAAAATGCTTCCTGCAGTATTACAGTTAAAGAAGGCAAGTTTGAAGCGGAAAAAAAAAAATCAAAGCCAATAACACCCCACCCCCTCACCCCCTTATCCATTATCACAGTTTGCAAGCTTAGAAGAAGAAGATCTGAGACAGCAAATTGCCAAAATAAAAGCTGACAAGTTATGCATTTTGGTGTTTCAACTGACAGAAAGAAGTATTTGGGTACCTAATCTCAGTGGTATCTGTATGATACTATGGCTCTTAGGTCTGACCCAACAAAACACCTAGTCATTATTGAAGTGTAATTGTATGACTAATGCAGCTGGAGTTGATTTCATTCTTTTTAACGTGCCTTGCTTTGTTAAAGATTAGTGTGCTTTTCTAATTGCCTGTTGTTGACTAGACTAACACATTCTGCATCATGCAGCATTGAGCTTAGTTTTAGGAATATAGATTTGAAAGTTGGCTATATCGCATTGATACACACGGAAAGTCCAGGAATTCAGCCAGTAATGAAAATGTAATAGGCCACAATTTCTATTCACCCATATATATATATGGCTTATATACCATGAAAGCTCCAAGAGCTTCACCAGCAGGCTAGTAAATCCTGTAACCAAGCTCAAGTGTAATCCTGCAGTTCTGTGACAAAAAAAAACTGTAAGGAATAAAACTATATTAAATACTTGTGTTGAAGATACAGCTCTAGCTTTGGTGCTTTTGACTGTTAACTTTTTTTAAAAGCTGGTTAACCCTTTTCCATCTGCTAATAACATTTTATACATTTAAAATCAAAACCGCAAACCAAATGGAGCAGTACTGTTATATAGGCTTTTGTTGTTGATGTCATACTGTGCACATTGTAGTGTTTTAACAATTGCTTGCAGTTCTTTTTCAACAGCAAAGTGAGAATGAAGCAATTTTACAAACAAAACAATGTGATAATTAGAAGATCCATGATAAACCTCTTGTTTATACTGTTTAAATCAAACCAGACCTGTTCCTTCATCTGATGAGTAAAGATTGAAAGATTTTGGTGTCAGCAAGTCAATAAAATCCAACTAATTCAGGAGTTAATTTTTAATATTTAGATTTTTTTTAAGATACACAGTAAATTTAATTTCCAAATTATTAGAAAAATGTGAGATTAGCATATGATTGGGATATGATTTTAATGTACAATTGCCAGTAATGGAATGGGATATTTATAATTTCTGTAATTTTTGGTTAAGGTCAGTCTGTATTTCATCAACCTCAAGTACATGGCTGTTTTTTATTATTCTCCTTCTGATCCTTTTTGTTTCAAGAAACAAACAAAAAAGGAGTGAGAACTGCTTGCTATACAAAGTCTCATATTTGTTCCAGATCTAGGCTGGTGGTTTGAAAGTTGAGCAGGTTTCTGCAGAACTCTCCTGCATTAGCTGGAGGTTCTTGTTTGCTCCTTGCTCATTTTCTTTTTGGCTTATATACCATGAAAGCTCCAAGAGCTTCACCAGCAGGCTAGTAAATCCTGTAACCAAGCTCAAGTGTAATCCTGCAGTTCTGTGACAAAAAAAAAAAAAGAGAAAACTTGAAAAACTAACCTCTCAAAGTCATGTTTTCTCCTCTCCACTTTCTGTTTCCAGTGAGGTAGGGGGAAAAAGTGAGATATGCCACCTCCCAGGATTTGCCTTGATGTGATGAGAAAGAAAAATTACTTCAAAGTCAACTATGGAATATAAATTTGAAAGTGCTCAGGATTTTCCAAAATGTTTCTTAAAAGGACCAGGATACTGACTTTGCAATATTTATTATATGCAGTCCTTCACATCTGTCTGATTGAATTTGAAAACAAAAAAAATGTTCTTGTGATGAGGCTATGAGGAAAAAAGTCAGTTGTAATTATTCTCCCTTAGAGTTATACTTTTGCAGATGAGAGAACGTGTTTTCTCAAATTTATGCAGTACCTAGCTCAGTAATATAATCATAAAGGAGATCTTTTAGTACTGTTATGACAGAAATAGTAAATAGTTCAATCCAAGAAAAACAGGGTTTCCCTTTGTAGGTTTGGGGTTTTTTTAATTAATTTAAACCTTTGTGCCAGCAAAATGGGAATCAATATTTTGCATTTAATGTTGCAAAGTATATTGACATCTTAGTTTGCACAGGAATGAGATTTCACCTTAGATCAGAACATTTTTATTCAGCCAGAGTTGTAGCACCCTGAATGTTCAACAAAGGTTAATACTCCGTCATTATTTTCAAGTTACGGATGGACTAGTCCTAATGTGGTGGACACAACACCTAATGTAAATCACATTGACTCTTATTAGGACCCAGGTAACTTCAGATTTCATGCACTATTCATAAGGAAACCAAGAATGGACCTCTTTTAGACTTCTAAAAGTTGTGCAAGACAATCACCATAAATTCTCTTTTATACAGTTAATGGAAGAAAAGTTACACTCCCCACAGGCTATACAGCTTATCCTAATGTAAGTGTTTAGGACAAGTGAAATAGACTGTTCTGTAGGAGCTCCCACTGACCAAAAGGAGAGCCAAGGAGGGCTGTCTTTCACTTAGATGAGTAGCTTCCAAATATATTGTATTGTATTGCATTGTATTACAAGAAATGGTAAACAATTATTTCCCGGTCATCCTATATAGGGTACTCACGCCAGTTTTCTCAGAAGACATCTATGCAGTAGCCAACCTTATTATCACTGTTAGGAAATCCTGTTGGATCAGATGGACAGACATTTTTGTGTAATGTTTTTTTTTGACAAGAATACATGGAATCTTTTTTTTTCTTTCTGCATTTTGTGGTACCACTTAAGAATCTCAATCAAGGTATATAAGTTAATGTCTTCCTGGAAATGCATGACAAGGCGTCTGTGGAATAGTTCCAGGAGTAGCTCAGTTGTCTGGCTGGTACAGACCCAGCACAGCTTGACATAGAGGACAGAGGGAGAAAAGAGAGAGCATTGCTCTGCTCAGCCACTAGCTCTATCTGATATGGGGAACTTCCCAATATATAGGTGTAGGAGGTTGCGTTATCATGCAGCCCTCTCCTTACTTTCATCATCAACCTCATTTCAGCTTCAGCTTCAATCCACATTGGCAATGAATATCTGAATCATTGCTTCCCACTAAAGTCTTCGGGAGCATTTCTCTTGACTCCTGATGGTTTTACTGGGTTCTAATTTGAATATTTTATGTTACGAGGAGAAAGATTTCATAAATTGCCAATAGGAGAACTACATATTTTGGCAATGGTGGGACTGCTTTGTTTTGTTTTGTTTTGTTTCTGGAGAAATCTAAGCAAACAACAAAATATAGCTTATATTTCTTGCATTTCTATTTAAGCATTTACCACTTAGAGCAAAAAGCTAAACGGTAGCACAGCAAAATAAACTGGTCTTACATTGTAATGCTTTCTGTATTAAAAAGACTGTTCTATTGCTCCTTCAACCTTTAATAAGGGAAAAAACTCATATCTTTCTGTTTACTTTTCACTAGAAACATCAATCTCTCTTTGATAAAGAGTTACAGGCAGATCACCATACAATTCACCTGGGACATCATGTTGCAGCTGTCATCCCTCAAAGAGATGGGTGTAAGGAAAGACATAGGTGAAATAATACTGATTCTTATGCTGCAGTTCTGGTATCCCAAATGTAAAAAAGAAATGGTAAAAAGGATAATACATTTTATTGAAGTTTTTGGTTATTTTTTATCATTCACTATGAAGTAGTAAACAGCAGGATTAAAAAAAACTGTTCTTGCTTTGCAGATAAACCTTCCAAATAGCCTTGGTTACTAGACATAGGGAGTGACTGACTGTCACTCCCCATAGAAATAAAAACTTTCTGTATTTTTCTTAGAATTTGAAGAGCAAAAACCAAATTATAAAAGGATACCTGTTTACATGTCTAAAACACCTTCCTCAAAACTCAAGTTGTATACATCCTGAAAGAGTTATACTGGAGACTGATAAAAGAAAGATAACGTTGGAGGTAGGTAATAATTTCATTCAGGGAGAAAACAGTATTTCAGAAAGAGATGATAGGGGACTTCGTACTCTTCAGATCCTGGTGGAGTTGGAACAGTAAGTAACAAAGACATATCCATGGCACAGTGCCTTTTCTGGAAGAAGTCAAATAAAAATGAATGCACTAAGCTGAATTTCTGTGTTGTTCTTTACCTCAAGTCATCATCACCGGAAAAAGAAAGCTGAGCTCTCTCAGTGATCTTCCTCTGTTACAGGTTGTAATCAGCCTGTAGGATCATCTGGGCAAGAGTGGTGTTTTCTTATCTGACCACAGTGTGTCTGTTATATGCATGTGGCTCAGGCACAGGGCTACTGAAAGCAAAAGGACTTTAACTTTCCCTTCTTTCAGCCAGCATCAGCCAGAGGGGCACTCTGTGGGCACATGGCCCAGCTGTGGGCACATGACCGCAAAGCCCTCCTGCCTGCATCCGTTCTCAGAGGCAGACACAGCAGGTCTGCCTGGGCACGTATCTTTCTCACAGTTTATTCTGATTAACCTTTCTAAAGACACATTTTGGGGTGTACTGTGGACTAAAGGGGTTCTTCCCAAAGTGTAGGAAGCTGTGTATTTCTTTTCTTCAAAAGTCCTGCCTCACCTGGTTCATATCAGTCAAATTTTTGCTAGAGGTCTCAGCTGAAGAAAGTCATGCCATTAACTACCACAGAAATGGATTATAATTTACTCCAATGATATCTGAAAGCTCTGCAGAAGCTACAGCTTCTTATTGCTGTTCAGTGCCCCAGCTGCTATCATGGGTGGAAGAAAATAGGCTGTATCATAATTTGCTGTAAAGTGGCTACTTACGCAACACTGGATTCAGTGCAACACCCTAAAATGCCTGTTTGCCTATATAGCCTTCCTGTTCAGCTTCTCTAGCTTGCTCCCTTACATTAGTTTCCTCCTGCAGCTATTGCATTTGATGGTGACACTGGAATTCATGAAAGCTTCTACTCTGAGGGGGTGAAGGCAGAGTATTTTCAGTGAAGGGTTTCTCCCTGTGGAGCATGCTGCTGCCAGAGATAAGCTTGTCCTCAAATCTAAAGGAGCATTCAAAACCAGACCACTTTCTGCAGGTGCCTGACTAATGACAGAGTTGTTCCTGGGAGCATGCTGTGGGATACACTGTGCTGTGGATTATTTCCTCTTGAGGCAGAGATGAAAGCAAGCAAGTTCATCTGTAATGAAGGATTTGCTGTTTGTACTTCATGTGGTGTTGCCTAGATACTGTAATGATTGATGTCTTTAAAACACAAATAATCTTACACACAAAAGAACATTATTAAGGTTGCGGAGTCAAGTACTCAAAAGATAAGAAATGCCAGAATTAAGATTGCCTGGGAAACCTTAATTCAGCCCTCTTTTGCTGAATATACTATGACGCTGTAATTACAAAGGACCCCTGCTTCATTAAGCACAAAGAATAGACAGTATTCCAACAGCGAGCAGTTGTATATTATATTTGCCTCTCACTGTTCACTGTATACCCCATGGCCTTACTTGCCTCACAATTATTCAAACACTGCTGTAAGGTAGAATTATTCTTTTCCTCTAGGGTGTCAGAGTGGTTCACAAACATTAATTCATTCAGTCTCACAGAACTCAAATTAACTGATTTTTTTCAGTAAGAAAACCAGTACAGAAGTTGTTTAAGGTCAAAGGTTTTCAGCAGTTTGGGGTGTCAGTCTGGGTGATCTAAACCAGGAGCTTTCAGAGTACTTCAAACTACATGTTCAGGAACAGTCTCTGTTGATTATTACTTTATATGTAATAAAAGTTTGTCTCTAAATATATAGAGTTTGCACATACATATAAATATAATGTGCCTAACTCTTGACATTATAATAATGTATACCTGGTCTATTGTATTCTGAAAGATATTTTGAGCTCCTATTTTCTGAGTGAGTGTTCATCATGCACATTTGTCATTGGAGAATGCACACTGGGATCGTCAATGCCAGAGATGCCTTCAAAATGCCTTGAAGAATGTCTATAATGCAATATTCTGAAGGAGTGGATTTAGCATAGGGATTTCTCATAAGATACTACCTTTGGATACTGAGTTTAATTGTGGTTACCTATTGATTTATTTATTTTTAGAAATTAAGGTCTAAAAGTAAAAAAAAATTTTTTCTTTTAATTGCTAGCCACCTTGACAAATGGTATGTTCCTCAAGTTGTCATGAGGAGAAAATTCTGATAGTTACATATTTAATAAATACAGGATGTGCAAAGGAACCTGTGGAATGGAAGGGGCTTCCCTACCAGAAGGCATTTTAAGCCTTTAAAATTCCTTGAAAATTATGCTGTTTTTTTCTTCTTGCTGAATACCTTCACCATGACATTATTCATTATCTAAATGAAGTGGGTTTAACCTTTTCTGAACCTCCATTTAAATTAAATGTTCATTAAATACCTGTACAGCTATTGAATTGTTTCTATGGAAAAATATATTTTTATGCTCTCTGTATTTTAAGAAAATTGTATCCTCCGTCTACACTGATAGAGCATCAGCTGCCTTATTATATTAAATCACCTATTCTACATATGAAGTTCTGCTCTAAATTTTAGGATGAGAGGAGTTTCCTGGCACTTATAAAACCCACTCTAACATGTATTTGGCTGTTCCCCTGATAATGTTATATTTTGGGAGGTTTTGGCTCTGCTTTTTCCATAATATATTCCAGGATATCTGTGCCCATGTCAGAAAATATTAAGAAAACAAAAGAGGAGAGTGCAAAGCCACCTTTACACAGCTGCACAGGTCACAGTATCCTACCATGAAAATATATTTGCTTTTCAAAGAAATGGCGAAAGGTCTTTAGATGCTTGCTGAGCAATACAACAGTCTAACCATAGTTGTGACAGGCCTACTGTTAAAAACAAAGATATTTTGCAACAAAGAGCTCATGCTAATAACAAAGTTTTATATTTGGATCAGACACTAAACTGAGAGCTGGACAGTTGAGAAAGGATCCTAACAGGACTTTATTATATGTTGAAACTCTTTTGGGTTTTTTTGTGATGAATGACCTATTGAAATAACTGTGTGGAAATATCTCCAGGATGAAGTTGCTTCTTTAACAAGAAAAGAAAATGTAACTACAGCCCTCGGAGTCACATGAGAACACAAAAGTAAAGCTTGGTTCTTTCCAGTTTGCACATTGGAGATGTTAATTGAAAAAATTTTTAAGTGAAATATAGGGACCTAATTTGAATTCCTTTTTTATTTTAATGGAAATTGGATCAGGCACTTAGTTAATAAATCTACCAGTGATGTATCAACTAGTATAGAGTTTTATTTGCTGCATATCAATAAAAAATTTCTCTTGTTTTTTTTTGCTCAGTTATGAACACATGAATTTGAATACACCCATTAAGATGTATGTGGCTAGATTCAAAACTCCCTGATACCATCACCTTTTTGACTATGACTTAGCTTTCTGAAATACTATTCTAATAATTTTTAATTTTATCGGTTACTACACAACCTTTTTCATAACTTCCAGATTTAATTTCGTTCATTTTAGATGTATCGTATCATTTGGAGTTCATTTCCTGCAACTTTTCTAGGCAATCCACATAATCATGCTTTGTCTGATATAACCTTCGCATAACTACCCTTTGTTTGGTACATCCTTTCTGATTTATGCTCCTTTAACAGCCAGTTTTTAAAGTGGAAAATGCGTGCTTACTTCTACAACTCAGCTCAGTGCCGGGACCGGGCACTGTGAATCCAAGTCAATGACAACTGTTGTGCACTTGAAGGAGATTAGGATACTTAGAAGCTGCGTAACAGTGGCCACCAAGTAATACATACAATGAAACCATCATGTTTTCATTTCCACTGGCAGAACCCCCCTAGTCACTACTGCGCTGATGTGACTGCTGGGGTATTACACTCATCAGCAGGCGATTAAATACCAGCTATTTGCTGTGAAGTCTTTGTGTCTGGAATTTTGCTCCCGTACTGGAATACAAGAGGATGGCCCCGATTCTTTATGATCCTGATGATCCTCAAATAGCAACATCTTCACATTTGGTGTTATTTCCGTTCATCAGGTAAGAGACCTAGAGCAGCGTAAGAGTATCCTAGCAGCGCAGTTACAGGTGGTCTGCTAAAGACAAGCATTCAGCTCTTCTTTAAATCTGATGGTTTAAATCTGCACCTAAGAATGAGGCTGTACCTTTTTTAACTTTTCAGGGATTTTGTTAGTGTCAACTGAGAGATGATTTAGCCAAACTGGAGGTGTGAATTACTCCCATAGCATTGCCAACACTTGATTCACTCAGAATCAGAAAACTGTGAATGTTGCTTAAAAACACTTGTTCCCTGTTCTCCAGAAGTAGCTACAAATTTGATACCACTTCAGTCATGTGGACATGTGAGGAGGGGGAGACAGAGGAGGTGGGAATAGAAGAGGTAGTCATTGAAAAATAATGAATTGGGAGATGATTGCAGAATAAATACTTTCAGCCTGCAGCTTCAGAGTAAAATATTGCAGTTTGGTAGGACTGTCCACTGGTGTATTCTCCAGGGCTATGTCAGATATGTTTACTGCAAAAATTTTTAATTGTCCTTGTGCTGTATTTGACAAAAGCAATGAAGTGAAATGTCAGTCAAGGCCCTAGCTAGAGAAGTCTGAAAGGAAAATTGAAAGGGAGTTTTGCACTTCTGAGATTTAATTCCAAAGAATATTATCATGCTTAAGAAATATTTATTTTTCCTTGTAGCACTTGTTTTTATCTCTAGGCAAAAATATCCTTAATATAAAATAGAATATTTCATTGCTTGTACAAGAGTGGTTCATTATTAATTTCTGCCTTCATTGTATGCTTCTTTTGAAATAATTGACCATCATTTTATATCACTTCTTTTAAAAGGTGCTGGATGTTGTTTCCATTTGAGTATTCAGGTTTTGTTCTTTTTTTCCCCCACAGTATTTGTAATCTCTCTGATCCAATTCTTTAAAAGTTGTTTTTGAATACTTTGCCAGTGTTCATTTTTCTGAGTTCTGTATCCTCCAGTTACATTTTGGGCTCTCAAGCTATATTGCTGTAAATAGTCTTCTAAATTTTATCATGGATAATGCATTTTGTCAAAATATGCTCTCAAATAAATCCTACACTGTACAATGCCTAATTTACTTTGTTAGAATAGGTACCAGGTTTCAGTACACAACAGACAACTTGTCTTCACAAACTGGTATTCAGAGGAGCTGATATTTTTTGAATTTAAAGATTTTAAAGTCCAGTTCCCTTCTCTTAAGCTTTAGATTGAGTTGGATTTATAGATTTATAACATAAGAACTGAAAAAAAAAACCAACAGGCCTTGACACTTGACATATTTCAGCCTTGAGAAAATATAACAATAAAAAGGACAACAGCACCATCTAAGAAGAGGTCCACACAGCTGTCAGCTCTAAAATGAGCTGTGGAAAATCCACTTCTAGACATTTCTAAGGCAGGAGTTTTCAGCTAAGCTGAGAGTATCTGCAGATATTTGATTGTGATTTGAAGAATACGGCTCTTTAGTGCCATCATTCTGTGTTTTTACTTAGCTTAGGGCACTCTTTACTGTCCAGCGCAAGGATTTATTAAAAAAAAAAAAAGGAAAGCAAAAAAAGGCACAATAAATTTTGCAACGCCCTTGAACTTCCTCCTAGTCTGTTGACTTACACAGATTTAAATATACAAACCTGTTAGTTCATTAATGATTGTTTCTCAAGCTTCATCCCCTCAAATAGATTGGAAATTAGAATCATAGAATCATAGAATGCTTTGGGTTGGAAGGGACCTTTAGAGGTCATCTAGTCCAACCCCCCTGCAGTGAGCAGGGACATCATCAACTAGATCAGGTTGCTCAGAGCCCCGTCCAACCTGACCTTGAATGTTTCCAGGGATGGGGCCTCCACTACCTCTCTGGGCAACCTGTTCCAGTGCTTCACCACCCTCATTGTAAAAAATTTCTTCCTTATATCTAGCCTATATTTCCCCTCCTTTAGTTTAAAACCATTACCCCTTGTCCTGTCACAACAGGCCTTACTAAAAAGACTGTCCCCATCTTTCCTATAGGCCCCCTTTAAGTACTGAAAGGCCGCAATAAGGTCTCCCTGCAGCCTTCTCTTCTCCAGGCTGAACAACCCCAACTCTCTCAGCCTGTCCTCGTAGGAGAGGTGCTCCAGCCCTCGGATCATGTTCGTGGCCCTCTTCTGGACTCGCTCCAACAGCTCCATGTCCTTCTTGTGCTGAGGGCTCCAGAGCTGGACGCAGTACTCCAGGTGGGGTCTCACCAGAGCCGAGTAGAGGGGCAGAATCACCTCCCTCGACCTGCTGGCCACGCTTCTTTTGATGCAGCCCAGGATACAGTTGGCCTTCTGGGCTGCAAGTGCACACTGCTGGCTCATGTCCAGCTTTTCCATCCACCAGTACCCCCGAGTCCTTCTCCGCAGGGCTGCTCTCAATCCCCTCATCTCCCAGCCTGTATTGATATCGGGAGTTGCCCTGACCCAGGTGCAGGACCTTGCACTTGGTCTTGTTGAACCTCATGAGGTTTGCACAGGCCCACCTCTCCAGCCTGTCCAGGTCCCTTTGGATGACATCCTGTCCCTCAGGCGTGTCAACTGCACCACTCATCTTGGTGTCATCTGCAAACTTGCTGAGGCAATAGGCAGCCAAAATGTACTTTAAAAGTGTTTATGAAGTTTGTCAGGAGAATTAGATCTACTGAAGACCTCCATTGTTAGTCAGTGTGAATAAATTCACCAGGTTTTGATTTTGTGGTAGATGTGGTGGAATTTTGGGAGAGAAAGTCATTTTCAAAGCAGACACAACTTTGAAAGTCTGTGTGGTTCATAGGGACAAGGAGAGCATTGTATCTACAAAAATCAGTATAAAAGGAAAACCTGCTACATTTCACCTCTGCAGCGTTTCACATTCAATTTGTAACATCTTCATTGGAGCTAGTATGGCAGATGGAGATGGCTGTGATTTTTCTCAGCATCTGTCAATGTTGATGCTAATGCAGAGATCATACTTTTGGCTGCTTGGTGGGGCAAAAATTGCACAGAACCCTTGGATCGTGGAAATGTTGCTTGAAAGTGACTTCTAGTCCAATCTCTTCCTCAGAGTGGGACTGTCACTAACACTACTTTCATTCAGCTATGGTTTTGTCTGAGTTTTGAAAACCTCCAGGGTTGGGATAACCTGTCTGAATGTTGCATTTTTTTCCTGGTGATTTTTTTTTGTGTGTCCTGATTTCCAACCTGAACCTCTTAAAGTTCAATATCTTCTTTGGCCTTCTTGTCATACTGATTGCCACTACCAAGAAGACTTTGGCTCTGTCATCTTTGTAGCTACCCTTCCAGTAGTTGCTGCCTGCCACAAGAACTTCCTTAGCCTTCACCCTGCTACGCTAAACAAGCTCAGCTGCCTCAGCTTCTTCAGTTAGGCAAGGGTTTGTAAAGTAACAAAGAATGTGGAAAAAGACTATTAATTTCAAACCGCATATAGTAGCTGATGAACAACCAAGCCTGAAATGTCTGAGAAAACCATTAACTGAATTACTATAAATATACAGTAATCTAAAAAAATTGATTGTAACTAATACTATAGTGTCTAAAAAAATTCTATTAGCATTGGATACCTGTTGCTTTAAGCACTATGAAAACTCAAAGTATAAGAATTCTTGAAGCAACGGTGTGTCAGTCAGTCTATTTAACACAACAGTTGTAGTGGTCATTTCCAAATTAATATTTTACAGAAGTTATAGAAAAAGATGACCAGTCCTGTCCTGTTCAGGCCTACAGAGACAACAGATTTCAGAGTTAAGAGGCTCAGAAAAGTCAGGAAGCAAAGGGGCTAAACTTCTTTAATCCTTTGTTCATTTTGTTAATTCTTCTCCTTTGGTACCTTTTCAACTGAGTAAAACTATAGTATGTTATATCAACAGTCCATAGCAGACACCATATTACTATAGGCTAAGGTGTTATTCTGATGAAAAGCACACGTTAAAATCATCTTCCTATTTTTTTCTTCTGTTTCAACTGAAATATTTCCAGGGAATTAGATGAAGTAGGAAAGGTGTTTTACCCTGATAAAGATAATTCTAAGTGCATTTTCTGCATGAAAACGTATGCAACTATAACTGAAAAGTGGCTTCTGTGACTAAGCTACCCTTTCAAAGTCATTTTACATTTGAAAAGTAGATGCCCCAGATTTTTTGTCTTTTAACTAAAGTAAGATAGCGTTTTGTGCAGTAAAACTTATCTCTTCAAAGCTGAAAGCTGATTAAATACAAGGTTTTAAAATGTTAAGAACATTTAACATGTAATGAAAGTCTCTCTTACTGGAAGAAATGCTAAAACCTGAAACACACCTTAAAATGTGATAAATGTGATAAATAAACATCAAGGATAGGAATAGATGGTTTAAAATGCAATTTTTCCCCCTTTAAGATTGTTGAAAAAAATGAGGAAGAAACATTCCTATATGATCTATGTCAGCAGGTTCAAACACTACTGTCCTTCCTGAATACTTTTTTTTTTTCTAAGAGAGTAGAGCTGAGATTTATTTCTAGCAAGTGTAGCTGAAAAAAATGGAAGGACAGGAATGTCAGGACAAGCAATCATTCTGTGTTATGGCTGGAAGAAAAATACAAGCTCTTCATAGTTACACTGGTAACACTCACAATTCAGTGAGGGAGATGGGATAATAAATGGGCAGATAGCAATATGGCAGAGTAAGAAGAGAGAAATACATGACTGGAGTAAGAATTGGGATGGGACTGCATAGTTGAATGAAAGACTTATTACCTCTATCAAGAAGACTTAAAGTTCAGACTTGAAAAGTAAGTCAAGTCTCTCAATAAGAAGTGCTGTAACAACAGGGTGAAGTGGTAGTCTTTTAAATGGAAATTTCCGTTAAGCAGGTAGATATCATATTTAAACATGAATGCTCTCAAACACATCATGGAAAATTTGTGTGAAGAAGGGGAAATTGGGTGAGAACTATTTTCCGGAAATATAAAGATAATGGATCATATGTGCCCTTTATGTTATGCGTTATGCATAAATTTATTTTGTATTGCATATCAGGTATTATAGCAATTTGAGACAGAGTGCACAAGTTGCAATAAAATTTGGAGAAAAAGTCATCTCTTGGGTAAACCATGCATTAGGCATGCTGGTTTTTTCTCTCATCACAAAGTCTTTCCTCTCCTCCAACACCATCAATCTTGGACGAAGAAGAGAAACTGGTAAATACACACTGATTGACAGCTTTTGCACTTTTCAACTTTGACTAGTGAAATTCCCAGGATGCCTGAGCACACACAGCAGGCTTGCCGATTTTCTCACAAATAAACTAGCAAATTCTCTGTAGTGGGCTGGGGAAAGAGGCTGTGAGCAGCTGCATGCTCCGTCCTCAACAGAAGATGCTGCAAAAAGATACAAACAGGTGAATAATGGAATGGTTGTTTCACAACCTGCCACACTTGGGTATTTTTGTTATAAAGCTATGTCATAGGTAAATTGGGATGTGGTGTTTTGGGATAATATAAAAGAACTGACTCAGCTGTCAGCAAACTTTTCTCTTTTTGACCAAAGGTTTCTTCATCAAGGGAACTAATTGGGTTGCTATAAGCTGGATCTTGGGAGTGAACTAATATGCATGCTGTGTAAAATGATCATTTGACTTGGCCCTGGAGCAAACAAGAAACCAAACCAACCTGGCAGTATAGCTGTATCCAAGAGTGACAAAAGGTCACTTACATTTACTTAAAACTGATTTTTCCTTCAAGACATGACCCATCACTACCTCTAGTAGTGAAAAATGGTTTCTATTTATTGAATGTATGTTATAAAAACTATACTTCTCTGAATGCAACATTAAAATCATAAAGTTCATGTTGTGAGGACTATTTGTGGCAGAGAGGGCAGCAGCTATCCAGCTTAGGACATGGTAACAAATAAATTTCTAACATATATCCTATATGTAATAAATTTTAAAGTGTTCTTCTCTGCATGGACCAGCAGAGAGGGCACTGGTCTGGAAACCATTGGATGCAGGTCCTGTTCCTACCTTTGCCAAAAATCAGCTGTTGGAGACATAACTCAAATTCTATGGTTAAAGATGATACATGTTGATAACACAAGTCCTATTGCCATAGGAAGATAGCAAATTTTAGAATTTCATCCAGTTTACACATCAACTCTATAACTTTTGGTTGAAAAGGAGAATACCTTTCTTCTGAAAATAAATAGATTTTATTTTGTAACTTCATATTAAAAAAAACCCACATCATTTCTGTTAAAAATTTTTCTAGTTTACATTGACACAAAGATCTAATTCACTCCATTACTTACTTTCTATGTTTCATCATGTAGAGAGGGAAAACAGATTACTTGAAGTTTTTTGGATGAAAAGCCTATGCTAATGTCATTGGAAGTGCTTTAAAAATAACTTTTAATCTTTGATGAAAGTTATTCCAAACAGAATTTTAACAAAATATATTTGTCAACACTTTTCTAATTTGTTGAATTTGTAGCCTCAGAAGTTGCAATGCTCTTCCCATTTAACAATCATATTTTATATTTATTTTCATAGCTACAGGATTACAGGTAGGCAAATTCAGATCTCTCTGTCATTTTCTCTCCTGAAACATCCAGTTGCAGAATGGATCATGTCCTAAGCAAGAGCCTGAAGCTAGGAGTTATGTCCTCTATGTATTTCTCTGAGGACATCGTAAAATGCACTCGCAAAGGTTGAGGTCTGGTGACACAACATGCAATGTGTCGCTGTTTGCAGAAAAGCAGATCAAACTGACCAAAATAAATGGAGCACTGGATTAGGGGTTGGGAAGAGTCACAGCGTGGTAATGCAAGTTAGGTAAAGCATATGTTTGGCTGAAGGACACAACAAGACAGGCTCCAACCATCCTAATTTAAACAGTTGATACTTGGCAGGTTGGTGAAGCCCAGATCAGAATCAGTGGCTCCAAAATGAAAGAAGCTATCATGTTTTTCATGAGGGTCATCTCTGGGTCCCAAATTCTCAAGCATATTACTCAGATGACTGTTAATGAGCTGATTGGAGTTTTCTCAGAGCATGAGCAACATCCTTCCTAAATGCATCTTCAGACCTGGTGACACAATCCTGAATCTGATTGCTCCATAAACATTATAATCAACATTATATTCACAAAATATTTGCAGTAAAAGCTATTACCACTATTATCAAGACAATCTTTTTCCCCCCGCCTTTAAATCTGAAAACTCTAAGTAGCATGAAACAGGAAATTTCACAATGCATTGTTCAGGTAGGTGAGATCTCTTCAGGGAGGAGTCCGCACCGCACTAATTTGTGGCTACCTTTACCATAAATCACAAGTATCTCAGCTGGTTTAATAAAATGTATTTCTTCTTCCTTGCCTCATTTAAGAGCACAGCAACTCATCGCAACTGTATAAGAAAACACAACAACATAAGATACAACAACCAGTTAAAATTAGACCCATAGAACATAATTACCTGTATTTGAGATGGCTGACAAGTATAGCAGAAGAGAAGTACTGAGCTAGGTAGTATAGCAGGATGAAAACATCCAAATTTTGTAAATTGACCCCACTACTGTCATATTGCAGAGCTCCAGAAAAATATTTTTGTGAGCTAATAGTGAGCAAGATATTCAACAAATACACAAAGTAAAAATTTGTATTTCCATAATGGAAAGAAAGTTTGAAGTGTGAGGGCATAGTTACTGGAATATAGTGGAAAAGGCCTTTCTGAACAGAAATAATCTTTGCAAATGAATGACATGATACAGCATAACCTTTGAAGCCATAGAGGCAAAATGTCAATTTATATCTAGTTGCTGTTTTGTTTTCTGAGTTGGTTTTTTTAAATGTCTTGAAAGTGGTAAATAGTCCTGGATTCAAACTAGTCTTGCCATCCCATTCCCACCTGCGTACAAAATGATAGCATGATCATATTGATTCAAGCAGGGAAAAAACAGTGAGAAAACACTGTTTTACTACAGGGCTTTCTTAGTTTCATCTTAACAGAAGAGAAAAGAATAAAGGTGTATCCAGTTCCTTCCAGCACAGGTCATCTCCCCAGAAAGACTGAACCCCACTTTGTTCTCACATGTCCCACAAGGCTCATCTTAGCTAGCTAGCGTGCCTTTCCCAGGAACTCCAGGCCCTCCTCCAGGAGCAATCTTGGTCCCCCTCTGCCTTCATGCCACAGCTTTAGTGTACCTTTATTTCTGTCCAAGCTCTGCTCTGGTCCTGCTGAATGGAAGTTCGACACAGGAGGTGTGCATTTGGAGTCCTTCACACAGAGGAGAGACCTGAGGCCAGACTTAGAATTGTAGAATCGTGCAATCACAGAATAGTTTGGATTGGAAGGGACCTTTAGAGGTCATCTGCTCCAACCCCCCTGCAATGAGCAGGGACATCTTCAACTAGATCAGGTTGCTCAGAGCCCCGTCCAACCTGACCTTGAATGTTTCCAGGGATGGGGCCTCCACTACCTCTCTGGGCAACCCGTTCCAGTGCTTCACCACCCTCATTGTAAAAAATTTCTTCCTTATATCCAGTCTAAATCTACCCTCCTTTAGTTTAAAACCATTACTCCTTGTCCTGTCACAACAGGCCTTGCTAAAAAGACTGTCCCCATCTTTCCTACAGGCCCCCTTTAAGTACTGAAAGGCCGCAATAAAGTCTCCCTGGAGCCTTCTCTTCTCCAGGCTGAGAAGCCTTTCTTCATAGGAGAGGTGTTCCATCCCTCTGATCATTTTTGTGGCCCTCCTCTGGACCCGCTCCAACAGTTCCATGTCTTTCCTGTGCTGAGGACTCCAGAGCTGGACACGGTACTCGAGGGGGGGTCTCATGAGAGCAGAGTAGAGGGGCAGAACCACCTCCCTTGACCTGCTGGCCACGCTTCTTTTGATGCAGCCCGGGATATGGTTTGGTCTGGATGAACTGGATGAGCAGTTCAGTTGCCCAGCACCCAGCAAGGGGCAACTCTGCGAGGAAGGACCAGCACAGTTGATCAGCTGCAAGAGGGGGAAAGGCACCATGTCCTGAATGTAGCATAGTGCCTTTCTGCAACCAAGGATTTGTTGCATCTCCAGGTCCTTGAGAAAGGTGAGAGTTACCCGGGTGTCTGTTTAACTTTGCTAAAGGGCAGTCTGGAGAGCTCTGGACTGGGCACTTTTTTCTGGTTATGAGCCTTGATAATTCTGCTGTCCCAGAGCCATCTTCTCTCTCTCCCCATCGTCAGAGATCATTCCCCCATTGCAGTTAGACAATGCACATCGGTCCCAAACTTCTGTTCTCCCTGTGTCAGTGTGCAAAGGCTGGCACTGTCACACATGTGGACAGCATGTGTCCCCTCACTATTGTCTCCTGGCTGTGGGCTGGAGGCAGCCAGAGAGCCAGCCCAATGCTGCCAGCCCAGCAGCAAAGTGGTGTCAGCCCCACATGAGCCACACTGAAACCACCCAAAACTGAGCATACACAGGCTTTTAATAAGCTTGTCGGTACTACAATCAAGACATCTGGCAAACACCCAGAAATCAAGACTTTCCAGGCCAGACCCAGGCATCTAGTAAGGCTAGCACTGGAGTGGTAGAAAGGACATATGTCTACCTCAGTCCGTCAAATTTGCAGCCTGGCTTTCTAGCTTAAACTGCCAGTAGAGGTGGATATGAGCTAAAATATTAAAGTTTTTTTGTGCTAACATTGACAGAAGCTTTGCACAGAGAGGCGAACACTGGGCTGTGGATTCCAGCAGATGGGAATGCACCACAGGCTTGGACACTGCCCAGCTCCTCTGCACGTACCTCCCCCATACACCAGTTATTTGCGATGCAGGCTTTTGGGTTGTGCCGTGTAAGCCAGGCAGAGCAAAAATAACGGAATTTCCACCTGGCATCAGCAAAACCTGGCAAAAGTTGATGTCAGTAATTGAACTGTTTGCAAACTGAGGAGGAAAGGGAGAAAGTCCTGATACAATAAAATGTGATCAGAATAACAGCTCCCTGCTAAGCAGCTAAAACACAGGCAATGACTCCTGGGAAGTGAGAGAGAAGATGAAAATACAGTAATTAAGACCTTTATTTAGCAGTTAACAGGCAAGAACATGCAATACCATGTGCCTTTGCACAATCAAGTTCTAACAAGTTAAGAGATGTCCTTCAAAAAAGCACTGCCATACATTACTCATTGGGATGCACAGTAGGAACATGCTGGTTGTTCCTGGTTTTGAATAAAGGCCGATGGAACTGGATCTGTGTAATGGGATGTGGCATGACAGAAAATAGCACTCAGCTGAAGGAATGTTTTATAGTGGCATCTAAAAAGCAGTCTCTTGCAAACACAGCATTGTTTTTCATTGCGTTTTTAAATTTAATCACTGGTACGGCTGCAGATGTTCTTGAAGGATTGAATCACAGAAGTTACACAAATGTTTAGTTTTTCATGCTTATTCACTTCATACTTGTCAGAACAGAGGGATGACTGAGTATTTGCCTGCAATGCTTTCCAGCAGCTATATTGCTGTTGCAGTGCCCATCCTTTCAAAGGAGCAGTTTGGCCTGTCCCATTGTCTCTGTCACTTTTCTTGTTTTAGGATTCCAAGGACAAGCAGAAGTTATAGGTTGCTGGCCCTGTCTTCTTTCAACACAATGGGAAGACATAATTGAAAGCATCTCAGCTAATTTAATCTCATGAAACTTTCTGGCTTTGCTAATCTCTTACTGTGACACAGGGAATGGAGAAACATTAGTGCCCTAAATTAGGTACTGGATGAGTTAAAAAATCCTCAATGTCAAAAGCAAACAAACAAAATGTAGCGACTATAAATGAAAGCAAGAAAAAAACCAAAACTGTATAACAGCTGTTGATGTGGTTAGAAAAAGCTATTATTCTATGAGAAACAATTAAATCAAACAATTAAGCAGGAGGTTGGCATAAGGCAGCTAGGTGAAGCCTAGGAGTATGGGAAAGCAAACAGGTTAAGCAGGTTTTGCCACTGTCTCAATATCCCTGAGGTACCTATGGATAATACTAAGCTTGCTTTGCTCGAGTTTCATTGGAGTTACATCAGAGATGCCAAAAAACGGCGCTGTATTTAAGGGACACCCCCTCCCAAACTTCTGTTATTGATGATTACAAAGACAGGGAAGCCTTTAATAAATGTTTTCTTGCTCAGATCACATAAATGAGCAACTGCCAAAGAGAATTCAGTGGGAAGGCTGATCTGAGGTTCCCCTCCCGCATCTGGGAGGCAATCCTGACAACTAGCTAATGTCTATTCACTTACTCATTTCGTTCAAGATTTTCATCACTGCTACAATGATTGTTACTTCCTATTTTTCAGAGGGCAAGGTAACCATACATAGGTCAAAACTATTCCGCCAGAGTATAATTTGGATTAGCTAACTTTGTTTAATATGTATGCATTTGTGAAAAAAAGCAACAATTCTTGTGCTCATTTTAAAAGAGAAAAGGCCAATCAAGAAGTGTTAAATAAATATAGATAGATATCTAATAAGAGGGATAAAAGAAACAGGATAGTTTCAAAGTAATATTTGCATACTGAAGCTGTATAGAGTTGAAAAATATTCACTGTGTACAGGGGAAAATATGCCTTCTGATTAACTCTACAAAGTGTTAGATAATCTAAGCATCCACCTCCCTTCCCCATTACAAGAGAGCAATTTCCTGATTTATTTTATATTTACAAACCCTCCTTGACTCCAGCATGATGTAGGATAAAGCATGTAATGTTTTTATGGGATCTTCTATTTTTATTCCCAGTTAATATTTTCCTAATTATTTTAAGTATTTCTGTTATAATGTTACGGGCCTCATTCAGTGTTTAATTCATATAAACTAGAGAGTTATTTCACATTTACTTCCCATAGCCATTTAAAAAAGCAGAGCTGTAAAGGCAAAATAGGGAAAATATGCAAAATATGGAATGGAAATGAAAACAAAATATACAGGTTCTAACTAGTGTCTGTGTCCTGTAATTTGCCTACAGCTTTCCTGTTGTAAAATTAGTTGTTTATGCCATTTTATTAGGGTTCCGTTCATGAACAGCAGGCACATCAGGCAAAATTGTTGATCACAATGTTTTTGCAATACTGTGGAAGACAATCCCTGCTACAGGTGTAGATTACTGATCCAATGGTTTTGCTTCGTACAGTCATTAATGGTGGACTTGTAGGGTCTGGAAAGCTTTAGCAAGGCATGACTTGGGCAGAGTCCCCACGTAAGCTCCCTGTGTGAACTGGCAGGCATTTCAGCTCTTTCCTTTACGTAACTCTCACTTTCCTGGTGTTTGGTAACCTGCTTTTCTGTTAAACAGCTGGTTTTCACTTTTTGAACTGCCTAGGTGAAAACAGCCAGCTGACCATCCAATCTGAATGTAACCAGCATCCAAGAGCCAGCTGGAGAAAGAAAAGATAACTGCAGTGTCCCTTTCCTGAAAATAACATCCCTACCCTCCACTGTTTCTCCAGGTTAGAAGTGTTCACATAAGGTGATGCTACCCTTTAAATCACTTTTTAAAATTAAGTTCTTATGAAACAGAATAAGGAGGATAATGTAATTCTAGGTAGAAATGGAAATGGCATATCAGAGTCCATATACATAACCTTTAGTTATAACCCCCGGTTGTCTGCTTTTCATCTCCAGGTTGCTTCAGAATGTATCACTGGGTATATAGGGCCCCCGCAATAGAAACCTCATGCTCCACCCATAACTCATTTTGCCTTTAAACATGCATGCATTTTGCACTCAACAACACCCCTTTACACTAAAAGTTGTAGGAATAGACAAATAAAACCTCTTTCTGAGATGTATTTTTTGAGACTTCCCTTGCTTCCTAATAGGGTGGGGAAAATTTCTTCTGCTTCAGGGGCACAAGGACACATTAACAACTCAACCACAACTTCTTCCGTAATATTGGTGTTCTAGTTGTGTTGTACACCAATTTCCCCATGTTTACAGCTGAGGTAATACTTGCTATAAGACAGTGTTCTAAAGATAATTAATTAGTGCTTATAAAGCACCAAAATTTCCCAGAAAGATTACACATAGCAAACACTAGAGATATGCCAAGTTTCTTGTGACATTGTAGTTGGTTGTACAAAGTATTTTAGAATGAATTATATTTTTCTGTCAAAGTAATAATGAATTTTAAGATAATGTTTTCTGTGATTTGAATTCCTAGGATGAAACTCTGTAGATTTTTCAAGTTTCAAATGTCCTCTTAAAAAACACCCCAAACAAACGAAGAACCACTTCAGCAAAATATTTAAAATATTTCTTTGATCTTTGGAGAATAAACAGCCTAATTTTAATCTACACTCCTCACATATTATACTTCAACTTGTAGCTCAAGGTAACTTTCTGATACTATTAGCCCAAGGTTGCTTATACTTAAAAAAAAAATAATCATGAAAAGGTAGAATTGCATGCGCCCTAAACACGTTATCTGATACACACCTTTGTTCTGAGGCTAGGACTATAGCTGCCTAGACTATTCCTGACAAGTTCTTGCCTAATCTTTTCTTAAAACTTTCCATTTTGGTTCACTTACTTTTCAAAACTGTCAGAAATTATCATCCCACATTTGGAAAACTTATTTAAATAATTTAATTTTGATAATTTAAAAGAATGGCCTAAGGGTTTGGAGGTGTGTGTGGGGAAAATCCAAGCAAATAAAATATGTTGGAAAGTTGATAAGAAAGTTGATAATATTTTAGATCTGAAAGTCAGCCCATTTAAAAACTGGCTTATCAGAAATCCTAGAAACTGCAGCATATAATAACAAAATCCTGTTACATAAACCTTTAGCAAACACAGAAAAAGAAATATAATTTACATACTATTCTGAAAATGTTATAGAATTTAAAAAACTGTTGGAATCTTAATTTACGTTTTAAGTAGTCTCTTAAATGTAGTAAAATAATTATTAGATATGAAGTTTTATAAAATAGTTATCTTTTTCTATTAAGTTCTTTATTTTAGAAAGAAAACTTTAATTCAAGGTCAGAATCAGAGGATAAAGATGAGATTTAAATAAGGAATGCTGTTTCCTGCTTGCATTAACCCTCCATTCCGTTTTTACAAACCCAGAAATGATATTATGGTAGACCCCAGGAAGACCTGAAACACTGGTATGATTTTTCTGAAGATATGGATTAAGTTGTATTGTTTGCTAAAGGTTTGTGCAGAAATGGTAAGTGAGAGATAATTCACAGCCCTCATAAATTATATAGTTTACTCTCAACAACTGTTAATCTGAGATGAAGCTTGCCGGTAGGGGTGGAATGTGCCAGCTGTAATGTCTCTCCCGGCATCAAGTATGTAGGAGGTGTTTAAGAAAGAGCCAGCTCTAACAATGTTGGCACAGGGTGCCTTGTTCTGTCTACTTTTCCTTAATGATACTCTTCAAATTACTTGGAAATTCATCCCACACATGATTAACCAGCACGTTCAGGACAATTAGATGAAGAGTAGGCTGTATTACAGTGCCTTACCCAAAACTGTATTTCCAGATTATAACACTTTCCTCCTGAGCAGGACCTTGACCTTCAAGACATATCTACACTGTCCTCAACATACTGTAAACTTATGCCATGCATATTAATGTGTGAAAGGCACATTGCTCGCCTACTAGTCTCTCATGCCACTCAAGGTGTGTCTTGCTAGTTCTAGCTTGCAGAAGCAGAGAGTTTTCATTGATATGCTACAGGGTGTCCAACCAGTTCTCACTATATCTGCAAATAAACAAGCATGAGTACAGATATAGATACATATTTTATGCAAGTGGAAGCTATCATATGAGAATGCTAATCCTCAGAAGTGACAGTCACAACTTCTCTGTATGCTTTGTTTTTAGAAGGATATCCATGTATTTCTTTGTATGTAGTATAGGAACATCAGCTTTCATTTCACAATCAAAATGTGACATAGCACCCTCCCAAACCTTTACAGCAATGGAAAATATGGACACTGAGTATTGGTAACTACTCAGTGAAAATGCCTCAGGAAAGTTATATGATTAACTCTCTCTATTCTCTTTCACATTCTGGCCAGCACAGTAGCATTGCAGAGAAGTACAAAAATGCACTAGTGAAAATCTGAGCCCGAATCTGAGATGAACCATGGTCCTAAATTCTCTTTCTAAATCAGTCAACAGAGTTGGATTATCTTCCAAAAAGGTTCACAATGCTTGTGCTCTCTAGGAATGCTGAGAGGAAAAATGTTGTTTGCTGTGGATTCCCAGAGTTCCACCATGATACAGAGTTGAAGACCAGAGGGGATCACTACCATGAGATAAATTTGCCTGTGTAATGCAAACCATTGAACTTCCATGGATCCTCTTCTGCTCAAGGTCCAACACCTATAAACAAAAATACAGCTTCAGAATCGATATCCAAAATTATGTAGATATATTCCTTTATATAAAACTCCTCCCATTCCCAACTACTCTCCATGGAGAGATTCTCCATTCCCTTGATAAGTCCTCAAATTCTTTCTTATTTTGATTCGCTACCTTTTCATGTGAATTCTGACTTGACAACATCTTGACACTCATTTAATCCAGTATTGGTGTCTCTATTTTTCCAATGGTAGCATAATTATCGCTTTCCCATTTTGCACAAAGGCATGTCTTTAGACCTCCTGTGAAAAGAACTTTTCCCATTAAGCAATGAGTTTTAAGTGTACACAGTCATCACTCAGTTATCAGGGATAATGGAGGATTGGGAAAAACTAAATAAAACAAAAATACAGATAATAACAAGCACATGAATTACCCTGTGAGAGTATATTTAGTACATTCTCTTCTCAAAGCTTAAAAAGTCCTGTTTATCCAGTTTTTGCTTGAGAGGGGTACGTTTACATAGCAACAGGCAGAGTTCGACCTGTTAGTATCAAGTTCTCTTTATTATGCATTTTATGGACAGTTCTGTATGTTATATGTGCATGGGAGAGGAAGGAATGGGGGAAGGTGTGGTTAATTTACAATTTAGATAATCCACTTGGAAGAATCAAGTTACCTCTGGTCCCTGTATCTCTTCCTTTAGTACTGGTCCTGCTATTTCTGATATACCAGGCATGTACGTATGCCCAGTTTAAAACTAGTACACACCACTTGATTTCGTGGCAACTATTTTCTTCGTTGCTTGCAACTACCTCTCCCATGAGGAATTCCTGGGAGCCAAGAGTGCTATCATCTCTTTGACCATGAGGCACATGCTCCCAGGATGCTCCAGATATCTCCCCACCTGATACACATGGTTGTAGTGGTCACATTTGGATGAAGTTATGGACAGAACATGGTGCTCTAGTTCTTCATAGGGAACTCAGATTTTGAATTATTCACAACTTCCAACCTTCTTCTGACTGCAGTAGTTTTGGCTCTCAGTGTTGGCCTTGTGTCAAAGAGCAAGCTTCAGTCAAGACTGGCTGATTTTCTTTCTCAACACATTCTAACTCCTTGCCTAAGTGTTAACTCTGGGTTTTTTCAACACATCTATGAGCTTTGGCCTGTATCCCAGTTATGATTTAGCTTGTTATCACAGACTCCATTAACCTCCATTAACCTCAAAAACTTGTAAGACTGGATCTGCTGCCTTAGAGTGGAGATGAACTGCTTTATGGCTGCATTTTTTTGGTTGTCATCTTTTTCAGAAAAATCTCTGTATTTTACTCCCTGGACGTTTCTGATTTCCATTTTCATTGTTAGCTCAGGTATAGGTGACTGACTATGACTTATTAAGAGCAAGGCCATCTGTTGCCAGAAATAAGACCATCTTCTGACCAGCTAGCATTCATCATTTACAGTTATGACATGGATTGTTATTTAAGCGTCCACCAGTCCTACATGTTTCCAGAGAGTGTCAATGATGCTTTTAACTGATCCACTAAAGATGGTTTTTAGATGCCTTTAATTACATTAATGTGCTTTGCTTAGTCAACATCCAGAGCCAAAAGTGTTAGATAGATCTGAACATGAGCTCAAGCACTGGTGTCCGATTGTCCATACTGCTCAATTGCTAGAGTATTCCCTGCCGCATGCACAAACTGGCTGTTCTTGAGGAACAGTGCTTAGCTGTAAGGACACGAGCCGTGATGTACCATTTGCTTGCAGGACCAGAGAACAGCTTCTTGCGTATTATATTTAGCAGCACATACGTAGCCAAAGAGTCTGACAGTGATCTGCTTCCTTCAACCATTAAGTTTAACTGATCACTAACACAAGCCACTGAAGAAGACAGCTAGTTCCAACCAATGTGGTCTGTAGCAGTTCAGTTCCCAACATCCACAGCCTATTCCCTTAAAATTAAAAGTGCTTAGTTTGTTTTTTGTTAACAAAATGGTGCCAATGCTAGGGGAGGAGAGCGAGAGAGGAGCTCATAAAGAGGTTGGGGACCAACACAGGGGCTACCAGGGAAGCCCCTGTGGCCAGGACTGAGCCCTGCCTCTGATCTTGCAGTTTGCACTTGCAGGTGGGGGAATTCAGGCTCCTCTCCCCAACACACTCGCCCTGGCTACCAAGTGACATGTTCCCTTTATTAGTTAATAAAAATTATGTCACACACTAGTTATCACAGTTTAATAGTCAAACAATACAAAGAGATTACATCTGGTAATGGTATATTGAATAAAAGATACTGGCCATGAGTCTGGTTATACAGAGACAGTGAACTGACAGTGTTCGCACTCAGGTCGCTGGTAAAAATATTCATTAATCTTTAGCCAAGAAATGATTCTTGGAATACCCTGCAGAAACATAATGAAAAGTTTTCCCTTAAATTTAAAATTTAAACATACAAAGTATCTAATCAACACATATCCTGTCAGCTTCAAATTGTTTTAGCCTGTTCATCAAAAAGTCATGCAATGAAATTAAGTTTTTTTATGTAAGTCCAAGTAAACTAAACGTCCTGGTTTCAGCTGGGATAGAGTTAATTTTCTTCCTAGTAGCTGGCATAGTGCTGTGTTTTGGATTTAGTAGGAGAAGAATGCTGATAACACACTGATGTTTTAGTTGTTGCTAAGTAGTGCTTACCCTAGTCAAGGACTTTTTCAGCTTCCCATGCTCTGCCAGGTGCACAAGAAACTGGGAGGGGGCACAGCCAGGACAGCTGACCCAAACTGGCCAAAGGGCTATTCCATACCATATGACGTCATGCTCAACATATAAACTGGGGGGAGTTGGCTGGGGGGCAGCGATCGCTGCTCGGGGTCTGGCTGGGCATCAGTCAGCAGGTGGTGAGCAATTGCATTGTGCATCACTTGTTTTGTATATTCTTTTATCATTATTATTATTATTATTTTCTCTCCCTCTGCTGTCCTATTAAACTGCCTTTATCTCAACCCACGGGTTTTACTTTTTTTTTTCCCCAATTCTCTCCCCATCCCACTGGGGCGGGGGGAGGGTGAGCGAGCGGCTGTGTGGTGCTTAGTTGCCAACTTAGTTGCCACCTGGGGTTAAACCACGACAACTAAACCAGCACTATTGCACTAACATTCAGTTATTTGACAGCACATGCTTTCAATAGATAGGTCCTTAGTATTAGGTGATTGGTATTACATTATTTTCGTGGTTTAAAGGCAGTTTAATAGGACAGCAGAGGAGGAGAAAGTAATAATAATAATAATAATGATAAAAGTTTCAGATCAGCTTTTACGTCATTTTACTCACAATTAATAACTAATTTTCAGGCCTGTCATTCTCTGGTGACATAATTCAGTCTTTCAAATACTGTGGAGCATTATTTTGCTTTGATTTCTATGTTCCTTTGATCAATATCTAAAGACTGAGTTTGATATAAAAATGCAATCAATAAAATCCCATGTTACATTGTCTCCTACTGAAGATTATGACACAAAATAAAAGCTTCATCATCCAAATAACTACTCAATAAACATTTATTTTTACTTGTATGATTATCAAAACCTTGTCATGCAAACCCAATACAATAATTATGATAAAAATATACTGGTTTTGCTATCAAGCCAGCAATGAGCAATGTCAGTGGAGATTTGCTAATGAGAATTCCTTGGTTTATTTTTCTCTTCCTCTTAACAGTGCGTAAGAGGTTAGTTGCAAATCAGACTTCATTTGCACAGAGGTGATTTTTTTCAGCAAAAGATACGTGAACAAGGAGTTAATCATCCAGTTTTCTGTCTTAGGTGGGGCTTCATCCCACAAATTCTGATTAAAATAAATGCTGCAGAAATATGAGTTGTGCTGTGTATTTTGAAAGTGTGTACACAGCAGGAGCCTGAACATGAACTGCTCAAATATCAGGAAACGGCCTAGTAAGAATACAATGGAAAATGAAGTTTGAAGTTTGGTTTTGTTATTTTCATCCATTGTTTCTGATATTTCCATGAGGCCAGAACTACATGAAGTCATTTCAGAGAACTATGCTCAGAAAGTTATGGTGAATTCAAGCTGCCTGGTATTTTTGTGTCATTTCTGCAACTAGGCTACTACTCTCAAGGATACTAGATGCTAGATTCATCTGTTTCTGAAGATGGGAACAGGGTATTTCTAACTTACTGCCTGTTTTCATAATAGAAAAAACATAGTACTTTACTCGTCTGACAGAACCAGAGGATTTAGTTCTTCTCTCACAGAGCAAAGTCCCAGCCCATTGAAGGGAGCAGGAGTTATGGCACCAACTTCATTGAAGCTAGAAATGTATCCTAAGCTGCAAGAACACCATCAGAGTGAGACCACAGTTCAAGCCTTTGTGCTTAGTTAATTTTTTTCAGAGGCCAAGATAATTAAATTAATTTTAGAAAGATTTTTTTGTTTTATTCTTTCAACAGAAAAGGGACTGTTTAAATTCAATATGCAATATTATCTGTTTACATTTACTGTGGTTTTGTTGCTTGACAACTCCTAACATACCTTGCAGAGCTTCAAACATGTTTTTGTGCTGCTAATGCGAAAACTCAGTTGTAAAATCCATACAGTGATTTCAGATCGTTTTGCATTTGGGGCTTGCTTTCAAGTGCTCAGTGAGCTGAATTTTGCAAAGGACTCAGGACTGTAAGGTAGGACACTGGGACATCTGAAACCTCGAGGACTCGTTGGCCAGGTGGCTCCCAAGTGTTTTCACAACTGTGTTACAGAATAGGTTGTGTAATTGTAGTTTGCACAGCGGCCTGGTGTTAAAAAGTCAGATTTTTATTGATCAATAGACAAGTAAAACAGAAAAGAACTCAAGTGATAACTAAACAGCACTATATGCAAAAATACAGCAAGGTGTCTGAATATGATTAGCTGAACATGGTCACATACGTGAACGGATTAGCATGATCCACCTGCCTTTTACAAGTTAAGCTAATAAAGCTGTACAAATAGATTATATTAATTTGCCTTATGGCACTCCGCATCATTATTAGAGTTGAAAGTCGACAAGTTTTCTGTCTGGAAAGATGTACCAAACATAACATAATTCATACAACCAGCCTAACTGTTCTTATGTAGGAAGTTACAGAGAGTAGTTATTTTCCATTTCCATAGAAACTGTTCCCTCATTTAATAAGTGCCTTTCTCCACTCCTGGGGATTCTTCAGGAATGCACAGTTAATTAGAGAGGGCTCCATGGGGGCTTTTACCACATTTTGTGATTTTCCCTGTTCATTTTGCACCTCACAAGGCAGAATTTCATAGGTAACTTTAAAAATCAATGAGTTGTGAGTCTTTCAGGAAAAAAATGCCTGTTTTATAAAATGCCAAAGAGAAGGAAATAGAGAAGAAAGAAAAAAATAGCTGCAGCCCACTGATGCATGCTGTTATTCTATTGACAACTGCATCACAAGTTCAATTAGAATTAGTTTAAACTGACTTTGAGGTTCGCTACTGGTTCAACACAAAAAAATAATATAACACTAAGGTTTTCACCTGTAAGAGTGTTTCTTGGCCCTCATTTCTCAACTAATATCATACTTTTATCTTCTTTTTTAGTCACTTTACATTTTTTATGAGGCTTTTTCTGAATGGAGTACAAAATAATAAGCCTATACCAGGATTTATAAAAAGCCCAAAAACTTAAATACTGTTTAAAAATTGTTTGCAAATCATATGAAGGATGGTTAAAGTTAAGTGCTGCATATATATCTTTCCTAGTCACTTCCTAGTTTGAAAATGCCTAAATCTACAATTGTTATTAATTTGTTTTGAGAAGATAACAGGACTGGAGGAAGGAGGGGCACTGGAAGGAGCTTATTTGTATGTAGGTGGGCAAAGAGAGGTCTGAGAGAGGTAGACTATATTTTGAGCTGTTTTGGGTGAGGAGGGGGAGAACTGGCAGGGCAAATGGCTCTCTTAAGAGCAGGATGGCAGAGGAGGCCTGCGTGGGATGTTGAGCAAGAGGCAGGAGTCAGAAGAGTCCAGGCATCTCCAGAGGTCTGGGTAGGAGAGAGGAGTCTGGATAGTTTTAGAGAGAGATTTCTGTAGCAGATTATGGATTGGGGGAGAGATGAAGGCAAGAGATGCTCTTTCTTCCCTCCTTTACTCATCAACTTTCTCCTTCTGTGCTCTTCCAGGGCGTAAGAACAGTGCTCCCCCTTCTTCTCCTAGCAGTCCTTTCCCACAAGCTCAAACCATCTTCTCGGGCCTTTGGGACCTCTTGGCAAAGGCAGGGCTGTTTCCTTTGGGAGGAAACAGCAGGATGCTGCAGGGTGGTTCTGCCACTGCAAGTGCGTCAGGATGAGTGGTGCAGCGGGGCCGGAGGAGCTGGGCTGGACCAGGGGCTGTGCGGCCAGAAGGCAGGGCATCTTCTCAGGCAGGGCTGCACCAGATGCCCTTCCCTACACCCCGAGCCACCACTACCCTCACCTCTCCTCAAGCACCTGCCAAGCCTGTTCACCAGCAAAAATGGCTGGAATGCAAATGTTCTGCCTGTAAACTGACTCCCTGGCTTCCAAATTCTTTCTGTAGTGCTAGCCCTTCCCCACAGATCCTGTGTCCATGTAGGGAGAGGTGGCAGGGCTTCAGCAGCGAACTCTGTCCCCTGCAATTGGCTGCTCTCCCCACAGCAACAGCTGTAACCGAAAGGTGGAAAATGTGGGCTTGGATACTTTTGGGCCAAGGAGAGAAATCTTCTCACTTCTGGATGAGGGTTTTAAATACCAGGCCACTTACGTATTCTTACGGAAGAGGGTATATATCTTTCTGATATATTTTGAAAAAAAAAACCAACAAGTTTTAGGTTGAAAGACAAGATATTTTCAGCACTATAAATCCAGAGTGCAGAAGGCACCTTCTATCAGCAGGTGACTGGTCAATAAACGTCCCAGACAGACTGTCCTTGAAATTTCCTGCCTTGGCTAATTCCAGTCTTCTCCACATGCCGTCTTCTGAACTCTGCTCCTGCGACAGGCTGGAGGCACACAGGGACGGCTCTTGATCCTGCTATAGCAACGAGATAAATAAGTCACTTTGGGGAACTTGGGCTGAGGCAACGTGGAAATTAGTATAATTTAATCTTTCCATTAGTACATATCTTAAAAGTTTTTAGAAAACTGATTCCTTCATTTTATCTACATAGTTTCATTGCTTATGAAAATTAAATTTTATTAAAGGAAATACAGTGTGCTGGTCTCAGTATCAATTAGGTACTGAGAATTCAACTGCATGCTGTGAACTTCATCCAGTGGAAGCTGTTACCAATGTAGACAGCATTTAGCCAAAAAGAGATAGAGCAATAGGGGCCCAGCCTAGCAAAAAAACCCCGCATGAATCCCAAGTTACTCCAATCTCATAGTCACAAATGCTTCCAAGCAAGCTAAGGCCAATCTCCAGCAGACAGCTATTGTCAAGGAACATTAAATGGGAACACTTGATTTGAAGAGGTAGTCTAGCAGAAGGGGCTCCACTTAACTATGACTCTTAGAGCTACTGCTGCTCACAGCTCCCCATTTGCTTTGTGTTCCTCTTCCTTCTTAAAAAGCATGTGCAGTGCTTTGCTCATTATCCCTTTTTGCAGCAGGACCTGTTTGTACTGGGAAAGGTAAAGTGACCTCTATTAATTCATAACTCAAATGACCGGTTACTTCATCTGAGTTTTGAAATGACTGGCATTAGAAAAGTTTTTGCATCTCTCAAGGGGCTCTGTTATGTCAGCAGAGGCGGCCTAAGGTAGACCCTTGAAAAGCTCTACACCTGCCTGACTCAGAGTAAGTAAATCTTCATCTTCATTATGATATAGACAGAAATGGTGTTTCTGACAACTTTGGCATGACCTAGACTATATCCTTTTAGCTTCTCCAAAAGAAACTCCCTGTCTTTCTAGCCTTACAAGATGTAAGACTTGGAATTTAAAAACAAAGTTTTAATACAGTCAGATCAGGTTTGATTAAGCATCTGCATGTTTGGGTTTATGTGCAATATCTGTCCTTACAATTTAGTTCTTTCAAGCCTACTCTCACCTGAACCATTACAGTATGTAAATCAAGCTATACTGGCATGCTGTACCTGCAGGAAATTGTGAGTACAGCATTCTGCTCATGGAAGTGCTGAAGATTAAAGAACTGAACTGCAAACATTTAAATTCATTGCAAATTCATAATTATCAATTGTGCCACATACCATATACACCTCAACAGAGTTTATTAAAATGAAGAAAATATGCAGGTAGGTTTAAGAATAATTGTTACTAAAATATATCCTACTAAATATAATGTAAAGGGTAATTTCTCTCCATTGGATATTGTATAGCTCTTTGTAACGATGGGAGAGGAAAAAAAAACCACCCAAAATACTTGCTTGAGGCATTTCTTTCCTCTACATCTATTGTGAAATATTTTCAACTCTTGGCAGGAAGTCTGACATTTGCATACAAAGCCAAAACAAATAGTTACAATTTTATACATTAAAGTAAGAAAGAAAGAGATGAGAGTATTAAAAAGAAAAAGGAAATTTAGCACATACTAGGTTTTGGTCTATAATATGTGATGGACTGACATTACAAGAAAATAGATGCAGTTCAGTTTCAAAATCATTTGAATGGTCTGCTTGAGGATTCTAAAATATAGCAAAGAAGTCAAATGATTAAACCATCTCAAACAATGCTCAAATGTTGTTTCCCAGAATTGTGAAACCTAGGGAGTGAAATCTGAATTTTGTTGTTAACTAAGTAGAGTCCTTCAGGACATGTTATGACTATTTCTCAAAGTACTACAATAAATGCAACTTCATCCTGAAGCATCAAAAATATCATCCTCAGCTTTCAGCTGGGAGAAGCATCTGAGCAAGTGATGACTAAAGATTGCAGTAGAACTGAAAAAAAAAGAAAACAAAGTAGAACATAATTTCATGACTCCCATGTACAAAAAAGCAGAATAGAAATAATGAGAAGTGATTGTATTCTAGAAGATGAGTGGAGGAAGGTCGAATCCTCAATAAATATGAAAAACAGGTAAGCTGATTTTTAGAACTATTAAGAACCGAGGACAAAACAAATTTCATTATTTTCTGCCAGTTTGTGATGGTTCACATACATTTTAAAGATTCGGTACAATCCTGACCATCTATATCAACAAAATAAATCAAAAGGGTAACAATAGTGTCTGAAGATGTGAGAAAGCTAAAACTCGTTTGCAAAGGTGACAAGAAGATTATGATAAAGATCTGGAAAATCACAAACAGCAGAGATTTGGAGGAAGTGAGTAGGGATGGGTAGTTCACTATTTGTCACAATATCTTGGGGACAACTAATGAGATAATGAGCTAGCAGATTTATAGCTAAAAAGAATTACTTTTTTCCTGCACAATGTATAATAAAACACAGAACCCATTGATGAGACATATTAGAGAGGACAGATTATATGAAATTCAAGCAAGAAAATAAATGGAAGATAGGTCCATTGCTGAGCATTAAAACCATTGCTATTTCCAACATAAAATATCCTTGAATAACCAGAAGCTGGAAGGATTTTCTAGAAAAAAAGATCCCTTTACCCATGCACAGTACTTCAACACTCTTTCTCTAATTATGCACTTCTGACCAATGGATCAAAGACCACTAGCAAATAAAAAATCTCTTGGTTTGTGAGGGACAACAGGACTAAACTAAATGACTTATGAGACAACAAATAAGAAGAAAAAGAGAAAATTAGAGGTTTAAAATAGTAAAATCAGAGATGCATCTGCTCTGCACATACCCTTTTACAAAGGCATTGAAGCAGCTAATATTATGGGCCAGCCTGGAGGCAAAACAGAGCAAAGGACATGCAGGAGGCCCAAAGGTATGTACAAATTACTAAAATAACAGGGCCACAACACCAGCTCAGCACTGTTCCTATCATCCATACCTTTTCATTCCTAGCGGCTTCCAGGCATGGCAGAGCTTGTTTCAGGGCTGTAGCAACTATCAGACAATGCCCAGGAAAGGTCTGAGGAACAGCATGAGCCCGGGATTATTTCCAGTATGCAAGCTGGACAAAGCTGGACTGTCTGGATCAGGGAAAGGAGGTTAGCTACGGCAAGCTGTACTACACCACTTGCCCTCAGGGCCACATAACAGGCCCTATTTTCTGGTATGGATATATGTGATCACAGGGATTCCCGTTAAGCTTTTTGGTACAGTTGATGGGCTGCTTGCTCTTCACTGACTCAGAAGAGGCTGGACAAAGAATTCCCAAGACTACAAAATCATTAACGATATAAGATGAAATTCTGAGAAGAATATAGCCAGGATCTCAATATAATGTTATAATGGGGCTGAAAAAGAGGTTGCACTATAACATGCTTCCTTGTAGGTGTGCGCTAGTGTCTTCTTGTCACCGCAGGAAACAGAACTAGAGGATAGAGGGGTTCATCAGTATTGTTTGAGGCTCAGTGGAAATAAAATCCACACCACTGTTCTTGGGGCAGGAGCAAGGAAGATGAGCATGAATAGAAAAAATATATTTTCATGGCTGACAATAACTGGCAAGTAGGTTATTCTGTCTCTTCAAAAAACAAGGTTGTGGGGTTTGGGATTTTTTTTCTATCTTAGGCTGTACTGGGTCCTTCAGGTGTCCTAAACATCCCCCTAGGAGAGCAAGTAAAAGGCCTGGGCTGCTTCCACACTTTCTCCCCTCCTCTTTAAGACCATGCAAGGACATAATTCTTACTAGAGACCATACAGAGCGTGTGCCTATTTACCTCCTTTATCTCAGCATTGCCTTCATGCTGGCTGAATATCAGGCAGTTGCCCCACCTCCAGCCACAATGTCTATAAGTATTTCTTAAATTCAAGGTTCAGCCCAGGTGATGGTTCTTTTAGAGAATGTATATGTTCCTATATGTATGAAAAAGATTCCTATAAACAGTCATTTCTGCGTCAATGTTGTGTTCCTATTTAAAATTCACAGCAACAAGCAAGGGAAGTAAAAGCCTCTCTTTGAACCTCCACCCACAAATTGATGACTCTATACAGATCAACAGAAGAAACTCCTGTTTATAAGGAATGTATAACAGTGGTGTAGCAACTTTGACACAGATCTTGGTGTAAAGAACAAACTATTTCTATGCAGCCTGACAACCACCCAGGCTTGTCCTTGCCTTCTTTATGTTGGGCCAAAACTACACACTTGACAATCAGGCCACTGCAAAGAGGGTTTACTGGGCCTATGGGATCTGCTTTTCATTTAATTTCTTTTTGAAGAGGAAAAGTAGTAGTATCTCCCAAGCATATTCCATTTTTGACATCAGGATAAGGTCACTAAGTCAATTATGTCAATCCTTGACATGATTTCTTCTTCCTAGCTCAAAGGGTAAAAATATTTAACTGTTGTCAGCTTTTAAATAGTCAACACTATTCACCAACGGGAATGGGTTGATGTGAAGCACCCAGAGTTGTTGCACAGTGTGCATGCCAGGGTTGTCTCCCCACACTCAGTTAAGAACAGAGTTCTGTCGTCATCAGAATGGCTACAGCTGAATAAAGCAGAATTAAAGCTGAGGTTGTGGAAAATCAAGCAGCAGCATCAGAACCACGTGTATGGCTAGCAGGCATCAACCAGGCATTTCCAGCAGAGATGAGCACAATGAGAAAAGATGCCATTTATGTATGTAACTGAGAGGATTTTTTAAACTATGATATCTATTGCCCTCCTTGTGGGTATGATGGTAGAAATGGACAGTAACAATTTAAGTGGCTAACGGTCACGAGAGAAAGTGGGGGGGGGGGATGCACCACCACACTAACCTGGTCACAACCTTGCAATACTGTTAAAGACAGTAATCTGAATTTATGAAGAGCTCCTTTGACCTATTCATTCAGCTTTCTTAGTTCCAAGATCCATATAAAGAGGGACAGAAACTTGCATTTTCAATTACTTGTACTTGAAGTGGATGAATATTGATGGGTTTTTATTTAATTCATTAGGGATGTTAGAGACATGCAGAGAGTCAGATTGTGCACCCCAAAGCTGGAGGAGGTCTTTCTCATAGGCCTACTAATTTCAGTAGGTTTTCTCTCTGAAAAAGGACTTACCATCCTGAGAAATAATTGCCTGAACTAGCTCAAATTGCATCATTTTGACTGCTTTGGACAGCTAAAAAAAGGAAAAGGAAGCTCCTTTTCAATATGTTTAATGTTCATTTCTACCAACAGGTGTGGGAGAAGCCATCCTCTGAGTACTTTTTGTTCTGTGGTGACACAAAATAGCAAGTGTCAAATAACAAGCATACAAACCTGCTGATGAAAGAAGTCAGCAGAGTCCCATTTTATTGAAGGAGAGGAGGTGCTAATTACAGACCTCATGGTAACTGAGTTGCCAAGAACTAATAATATAATATTCAAATTCAAATGGTGCATTATTTCCTGATTCTTACATGTTCATATATTTAGACTAAGGTCAAGGTGGGCAATATTTTTCCTTTTACTTTAAAAAGTGTCTTCCTACGCTTCATGTTAAAGTCCATTTTATCTGCAAATACAGGGGAGAACATAAGGCAGTAAAAAAGGCAATTCAGTCTTATCAGAGTTAAAACTATTAAAATATCCATAGACCTAAAGACAAAAGCAAGCTTGAAGCAGATGTATTACCTCAAGAGAAAGCAATGCAGCTCCTATCAGTAGTATATTTGGTGTGCAGCAGCAAGCCCAGCTCTGGTTCAGGTGGAAAGTGCTGGTCCCTGTGGCCAGCTGTTGCCCCAGGGATCTAAAGCCCAGGTTAGGTGTCTGTTCTGCATCGGCAGGATTTAGGTGTTGGCCTTCCTTCACTGGTTTCGAGAAATGCCACTTCATTGCCACAGCAGTTGCAAGTGTCTACATTCCCCTTGAACAATGTGTTCGGGTCCCTCGGCACTGCTAGCGAGTATGTTCAGGCGTGCTTCCCTGTTGGCTGCACTTTGCCACAGGTAGAGGTTTACCCTACACAAGCCCATTTGGCATTCAGGTGAGGCACCCCTGTGCCCAAGTCTCTTTGAGACCTCAGTCTGGCCTTCGAACACCTTTGATGCTGTCCTGGTTTCAGCTAGGATAGAGTTAATTTTCTTCCTAGTAGCTGGCATAGTGCTGTGTTTTGGATTTAGTAGGAGAAGAATGCTGATAACACACTGATGTTTTAGTTGTTGCTAAGTAGTGCTTACACTAGTCAAGGACTTTCTTCTTCAGCTTCCCATGCTCTACCAGGTGCACAAGAAGCTGGGAGGGGGCACAGCCAGGANTTTTTTTTCCTGATTCTCTCCCCCATCCCACCAGGGCAGGGGGAGGGTGAGCAAGCAGCTGTGTGGTGCTTAGTTGCCAACTTAGTTGCCAACTGGGGTTAAACCACGACAGATGCTAATTATGATATAACAGCCATGGGTAGTTTAGTCCATATTTGAGTAGACTAAGTCTATATTTGAGCAGACTAAGACAAAATCTTGTCATTGAAACCCCTTGGGATTTCCTGTACACAGCCTGTTTAGTGAGCGTGGGATTAATTTCAACTCATTGCAGCCATCTAAAAGTTAAACTGCCAATCTAAGCTACATCACCTCAAAGACACCTCCAGAAGATGATTCATTTCACATACCACGAACACCTCTCAGACGTTCTTTTCTCTCTGTTGATCAGAGAAGGAGCTGAGGTGCCCCACTTAGGCCATGATCAAGTGAAAAAGGAAGAATTTAATGTTAGGGCTATTTGGTCTTATACTTTGGTTTCTTGTAATTTATTATGTTTTGTATATAAATTAGGTTCTGTATGGGAAGCGTTAGTTGTTTTGTTACCAGTGGTCATTAACTTTGGACAAGTAATACACTGTCATAACCTCACTACTAAGAAAAGCACCTTCACATATGGAAACTTAAATCTGCAGTGTCTTATTGGTGCTGGTTTCAAATATTACAGCTGGCTAGAATTAGACCATTTTAAAGCACAATTTTCAAAAAGAGGAAAGCAGCAGGTCAAACCACATAGAAGAGTACAGTGAGGGGGAAGGATGCAGCTTTGTGTTGATGATAATTTTATTCTTTCACACTCAAGTGACTTGCATTATCCTTTCTGCAGCTGAAATTCCATTGTGTTTATGTTAGTTAATCAAAAAATACAAGTCAGTTATTTTCCCCACAGGCAAAGGATTTTTCGTGAAGGCATTTAAGCTACATACTAAAATTTAAATGCATTGAGTTAGCTGTTGATTTCCCTTGAATATCTAAGTACACACACAAATTATCTCAGAACCTTTTCTATTAGACAATGGTCACATAAAGTAATTAAAAATTAGTTATCAGAGCTTCATTTTGTCAGTAATTTGTTCTGTAATTCTTAATAATGATACAGTGGAAGAAGTTTATTAGTATATTACATTTATTAAATAAATATTGCATATGTCATGTAACTGAAGTTTGAGCTTAGTTCAGATTTGAAGAGGTACTTCAATTTTATTTTTGCTACCATTTCTTCTGTCCTTATGCTGTTCTTCAGAGTAAAGTTTTAACATGCTATTATGGACACACAAAAAAAGGAAAGATTCAAAATATGCAGATAAAAAGGAGGAGCATCATTCCCACTGATTTTTAATAAATTTGATACCTAACTGCTATTTATGTCTTTAAAGCATTTCCTGAAGTTATTTAAATCAAAAGGAAAACACAATGTTAAAACCCTAGTGAGTACAAGCAAACTTTGTGCATGCAGATGAGGGTTTTAAACCTGCATGCTATTTTGGTACTTACATGGCCTGCTTATGCATCATATCCAAGTATTTAACAATAGATATGCCCTTCTGTCCTCATGAAAGAAAAAAACATGGGTTAGTTAGTTTTGGTTTTCTTGCCCCAAATCCAAAGTGCATGGGAGAACTCATGATGAGTTTTTGGTTATCCTTATTTCACAGCTAGTACCTAGCACCAGTGAGGGATGCACTCTACTGCCTTGTAAAACTACTGTTCAAGACTTCCCCTGTTGAGCGAGGGCTGGTTGAGCGAGGGTGTTGAACATGACCACGGTAATGACCAGCAGTGGAGATTCACAGGCAGCCAGGGCCAGTTTCTGTAGCAAGTTTAACACTAGACTGCATTCAGAAGAAATAAAACCAGTGCAAACAGCCACATCTTACCCAGTGCTTTGGCAAGGTCAGTGAGCTGCTGCTTTTTTCTAAGAACTGGAGCAGAGACTCTATCACTCTGTCACAATATCAGAAGCATTGCTGTGGTGCAGTTTGACCTCACACGTACATGAATCTCTCTGGCTAGATTTATGCTGTCAGATGTGGGTTTTGGGGTTGCATGGATGTAATGTATTACTGAGGAGAGCTCAAGGACATCAGAGCTGCTGACTAATGAAATGCAGAGTAAGGTGCCATTGTTTGCGGAATATGAGAGCAAAAAGTTCACACCTTGTTATTTTTTTGTTACTAGTATCTCCTTCAATCTAGCTGACATATGGCTTGAGGTATCTATTCTTTCTCCAGATGTCATTCCATGCTGATGTGTCATGAGAGTTTGGTGGTTATGATTTAAGTGGACTTACTCTCAGAGGTCCACATCTGTCCTGTTAAATCCAGATAAATGATACCTGAACTCCCAAAAATCTTTTGAGAAGGCTCAAATAATATGGGAGATATAACTTATTTTTGTAGTACTTTTTGGGGGAGGTTTTGGAAACCAGAGTAACTTCAGCCCCTAACAGCCTAGATTTTATCCTGAAAGAAAGTACTTGAGAGAGCTCCCATTTGGCTCAACAGTCAGAAAGAGTATTGGTTATTAGCAGTCCATAGTCAATAGAATATGCCCATGCTCTCCCTCCTAGTCTTTTCTGTGGTGCCACATTTCAGACAGAAGAGTTTAGAGGCAAAAGGTTTTTTTGAGGAATTATGTATACACTAATACATTGATTAATTGCATTCTTTAGGATTCATTGTAGAGTTTGTCATCCAAATGGAAGTTGATAGATATGAACTAGCAATGTCTCCTCTTTCCTGTACCTCATATTTTCCTAACTAGTAAAACCTAGTTACCTAGTTGGTGTTAGTCTACTGGTAATTTTAAGTGTAAAACCAACCCTCTCTGTGGTCAAGACATCTGAAATGGCATGAGAAAAGGAAGGAAAAAAGTATGTGATGAAGAAGAATGGGTTTCTACAGCCTTCAGCTCCCATGGTAACAAAGGGATTTGTACCAAAAATTCACAGAGTAGGTTTCAGGAGAGAATATGGAACATCATACAACATTTCAAAGAAAGTTTGAGATGTCAGAAATGCATTATCAGAAGAAACATGATAACGGTTAATCAACAGATCATTTTTCTTTCTCATGTTCTCGATCTAATTTGAGACATTTTTAACAGAAAGTGAGATATTTTATTCTGTATAACCACATTTCCCTAGCAACAGTTTTAGATCCACCGATGCCCAAGTGGGCATTCAGAGCCCTCCTCCCCTTTAGACCTGAGTCATTGTTGAGTTTCCCTCCGTGATGTGTAACAAATTCTTTATTTCTTTGTTAGCTGTCTTGCAGATACTGCTTTCTCACTAGCTACTTAGCATGAACTAGTTTCCTGTTTTATGTGATTCACTTTATGAAAATAATTTATTTCCTATTAAATCCTTTCTACCAAAAAACATAAGTCAATCATCACACCATTAATTTTATCCAAAGCCTGTGTTTTTGATTACAGTGTTTAATCTAATAAAGAATGATATTTCATAAGTAGCATTATTTGAAATTAGCCTGATGAACAGAGGAACTGCAGGAGCCAGAGAACAGAGCAATAAACAGGAAAGGGCGCTGTGACACGTAACACAAGGAAGTAAAGGCTATGACGGAGACTGAGGCAGCAGTGGAAGCAGCCCAAAAATTTAAAGATGTGTGTTATCCTTGAGTAGATGTAAGTTAGTCATACAAAAGAATTATCACCTGACATGACTTCAATTTCCATGAGTTCTGAAAAATAGGGATAGAGCTGAAGAAGAATGGGTATTTGAAGGAACAGCAGAGAAGAGATGAAGATTCAGGGACAATGCCTGGAAAACAGATATGTGTTCAAGAACAAAAGATTTATGAGCAAGGCCAAGGGCTGTGGTGGCTGGTGGAGAAAACAAAGAGAGCTGTTGACTGTCAGATTAATAAGAGGATTAATCCATGTTATTTCTGCTTTGACAAAATCGCAATGAGCCACAGAAA
>VYZW01003552.1:20324-32062 GCA_013401315.1 Balaeniceps rex | reverse complement strand
TACTAACATGAATTTTTTTCCATTATAGCAAGAGATGGTAACGTGGCTTTTAAAATCACATTCTTCTCTAACTCACAGTCTACCTCTGTTCAGTTTAAGTGTACATCATTCCGTTTTCATTGTTACCCACCAGGAGTGGACTGGGGCATCAATCACAATGATTTCATTTTCTCAGGTGACAAAAACCAGGTAGACATATTTGCTTGCAAAATATAAATATTATCTACAAACATTCACATTGTTTGTTAATGTGGTTTGAAAAAACAACAATGACAACTTGTCATTGAAATAAATTTAATTTTGTTTCTAATTAAGCAGAAATGAGTACTGAAATTCAATTAAACCAAGCAGTAACTGGGGGATTGAGTGAGTTACCTTTTTCTATTACACTATCACCATGTCATATCGAGAAGCTTTCATGACCTTTAGAGCCACTTGAGAATCTAATAAACAGCATCAGGCCCAACTCTGTCATCAGCAAAGACTTCTATCAAGATAGTACTGTTACTACCACTGTACTGGGCTTTTGTATTTTTATATGTAATTTTTGTCTAATCTAGAATTTTAAAATGTTCTAACATTTATTTTTATGCCATATATTAAGCTGTTGCTTAGTGAAGTAACTGCAGCATTCAAAATATATATAGTACATGGACTTGTGCCACTAACCTCATCTTGTTTCCATGGTTTTCTGTTGTTCTCCACATATCTAGTCTGTTTTAAATCATGTGTTATACATATCTTTGGGAGGAGGAATTATCAGGCAATCACAAACAGGCACTGAGAGCTGGGACCTTAAGATTATATTGCTAGCTGTTTAACTGAGAACAGTCAGTTAAAACAAAAGACTGAGAATCTGGATGCTAGGAGTCTATTTATGCTTCTGTCACCAATGCATTATGTGAACTGAGCCAAATCACTTTACCTCATTATAAAACAGCATAGAAAAATTTATCTCAAAAGGGTTCTGCACAGACATAGGCAAAACCCCTATTTTTTCATGCCTATTTCTGATGGAGGTTTTTTTGTAGAAACTCTTCTTTGAAAATAGTTGTTTTTCATTTGTATGGTAAAACCAAAATCCAAATGGCCTTTAATGCCAAAAAGTTGGCTTGAAGCTGAAAAAAATATTGTTTTTTTCCTGGTAAAAAGGACACTTTTAGAAAAAAAAATATTGAATGAACCATTTTCTGCTGGGAAAAAAATGCTTTGAAGGAAATTTTTTATCAGTTCTGGTAATATATATCTGAGATACCTTCCCAAAACAGGCAACCTAAAATAAAATGCAGGCAGGTGGGATATGGGATAACCCATCCTTCTAAATGATGCCAGAGGTGAATTTGGCTGCTGTTGTTACCTTACTTCACTACTTAGGGAAAGAAAAATGTTAATGGCCCAGCTGCTTTCTAAGATTCTCTCTACTCACTTTCAAAATTGTTATAATATTTATGTCTGGCTTACACAAACATGAAAACAACCAACAAACATTTGTAGATGTTGTGTAATAAGAAATCAGATAATTTACTTTTAGGCAAACTATTTTCAAATATTAGAAAAATGTGAGTCCATAATTAAGTATCTCTTAAAAAGGCTCTCATTGAGAACATGACAAAAACATCTGCTAAAATAAACAAGTGTTCAGAAGATGTCATATCTATCATCTTTTTTATTTAGGTTTACCCACTACGCTTGTGCATTTCTGTTTCATTACCTTTGCCTGATATTTCTGGATGTCTTGCATTCCATCAGTGATTGCTACCTGTAATGTCACTGACATAACGTTTCCTTTTCCAGAATTTAAATAGTGCAACCATTACATTTTAAATGACAAGAAAAAGTGAAAAAGGCTTGAAGGGAAGAATTTTCATGTATGTCTATATCTGAGCCTGTGATCCTGGCCTACACCGTTGGGACAAATACCAGTGCATGACATCTGGTAGTAGATGAAAGAGATCCATCGATTTGGGCTATCAAGGAAAAGTTCTTAAATTACTGCATCTGCATGTACCCAGCACAAAGGAAAATTATTCTTATCTAAAACCAGGTGATCATGTAAGACAAATTTATTCTTTATGCATCCCTGGACAATACATCCAGACAGACTCATAGTCTGTTTTCTATTTTAAGGGCTAGGCTTTTCTTTCATCATAAAGTTCTGTTTCCATTGAAGAAATTCTGAGAGGTGTTTGTTTACCTACATTAAAGGTTTTTGAAGCAATAATCATAGACAGAATCATCAAGAATAACATATAGAAAATAAGGGTTATATAATAATTAGAAAGCCCTTTATTCTTCTGTAAGTGGCAAAATGTTCTGAGGTGTTACAGGTAATACAGCAGTCCTGTATTTTCCATAGAGGTATCCTGGACTTCCTTGACCTCCTAATACCTATATGATATTCTCCACTGTGAATTATAGTAGGAATTTCAACTGGATTGAGAGGAATAATAACTAAATAATATTAAAATATCCCTTCAACTTTAGACTGAAGTTTATTTGGAAAAATGGAGTGGCTGTGTACAAATATCTATTCTGGGGATATATAAAGCTTTTCACGTATCCAGTTTACCAAACTACAATTTTAAAAACGATAGTTCTTCCCAAGCTTAGAGCATGTTCAGGCACAGTACTGGGTCAGAGCCTACCTGTTCAACCACACTAGAGAATCCATTTCAAGTTGTTGGTCAGTGTTCTCAGCAGAGGGAAATGTTTTAGCTTTCTGAATTCCCTTCACTACCTTTTGTGTTTCTCCCTCCCCTTCACTTCCCTTTTCCATCCTGGCTAACACTGTTCCTAAAAATGCTTTAATGTTTCTTTTCAGAGCTACTTTTTCTGAAAAATTGACACTTTACTAAGAACTTTTTTTTCCAGATTATTTGTAATTTTTCTAAAAATAAGAAGACTTCCCTGATTAAAAAAAAAAAAAAATCCAAACTGAAACTTCTTTCTCAAGCCTGCAGCAAGACACTACAAGTTCAAAGTGGGGAAGGTGGAATAATGTTTTATGTGGACAAAACAAGATACATGCCTGTAAAGCACCAGATTGTCTTATTTGAAATTAATTGCTAGATGAGTTCAACCAATAACAGAATGTTTAACAGAAATTCTCAGCCCAGATTATTAAAATCAGCAAAAGTATCAACAACTGAAAACTGGATTCCTGTAAAAGAAATTCACAAGCAACTATGACTGGATAGTGCATAACTTCATTGCCAGCCATGCCATGCTGTCAGCAAGTATACTTGTTTTCCACGTATTTCTCTAATATAAAATGCATTTAAGTTCTTTCAAAGTCAGCATATTTGGAAAATAGTATATCAACAACTGGGGTGGGAATATGTTTTTCTTTTGGACATTTGCATGCTAATCCTGGTTTAATCTGACATATTAAACAATAGTAAAATGGAAAACGTTTGCGAGAGAATGCCCAGCTGTGGAGACATACTGGCTGCTTTCCATCAAGGACAATGAAGCCAAGAGCAAGAGGGGTTTGGCAGTTACAAGAGGCATGTGGCATTGTGGCCCTGTGTATGAACAAGAGTGGAAAATCAGGGCTGAGGCAGATTGATAGAGGGAAGCAGTTGAGACTCAGCTGATATTCAGACAAATGTCTACATAAATAGGTATGGGCATGAATCTGAATTATCATTCTGAACTCTACCTCCTGTACCATATAGCAGTAATAACCGTTAACCTTTTATAAGGTCTGAATACAAAGATCACCCGTTTGACGTAATGGCAAAGATATCACGGGGACAGAATATTGCACATAAAGAACAGAAATTATCTGTGAAAGGACAGTGCAGAAAGGAATTTCTACTGAGCCTCCTTCAGTAACAATGACCTTTGCAGAGTCCTTAATTTCAATGAGAGTTCATATAGTTGCTAAAGAAATGTTATGGAGATATTTGTTACATAATGTGAAACAATAGGACAGAAAGTTACTTTTGGTAAACAGTAATGTCCAATTCAGCTGCAATTAGCATGTCCTTTGACTCATGCTTTTTCTGGCGCCTCTGCAAGACAAGGCGCTAAAAACTCCTTATGGTGTCCTATTTAGAAAGGGGCAAATAATAATAGTCAAAAGATGCCTGATCTTTTGCACACAGCTACTGTTGGAACTGTTGCCGTTACCCATATATATGATGGGGAATTGCAGCAAGACTGGGAGAAGAACAAAGTGGTCATCCTGCATGCAAAATAGGCCAGAAAATGCTTGTTCCTGAAGTTCCTCCCAGTTATCCTTCCTTGATCCACCCCCTCACACACACACACAAACACACACACATGTGCACATGGTCTCTCTCTGGCTGTCTCCACGGTAACAGCAGCATTGGGATTTTGTTGCTGTTGCATGTTTTGGAAGCTGCCTTTGCTCAAGGAAGTGCTCGCCCAGCCCTGCTGGTGCTTGGATGCAGCAGTATCACCAGCCGGAGACTCTCCCTGTGTCCAAGGGGCCGCTAGCTGTTAGACACACTTGGCTGCAGTACCCAGCATGCAGTGCTATTTCTTTTGGCCATGGGTGGTTTATGCTGACAGGTGCTAAAATGCTTTGTAACATTTGTACATTAGGCAGAGGGATTAAGCGCATGCAGGCTTATTTGTCCAGGGAGCTACCAACTCAGGACAACAAGTCAATGGTATAATGAGTCCCTAGAAACAGGAGTGCCCTGTTTTTGAAACTTGGAGCAGAGGTAAATTCCTACTGAAGATGTTGCAGTTTGCAGTGTCTCCAGGTAGCAGTCATACTGCTTACTACACTAGCACAAATCCTCCAAGATACAAAAGTCAACTCTGGGGCACTGTGAAAGTCAAGCGTACAGAGGGTAAGCCAGAATCTTGCCCACTTTAGGCTTTTGACAGAAGAGGAAGGAGCTAAACACATGCAAGAGCAGGTGTGGAATGGAAGCTGATGAGAACTGTTCTTACTATCTGCTAGTAAGCACCTGTCTGAGTTGGAAAGTTTGATAAGTGATAAGAGCCACACTTATAAAAAGATCATGGTTGAAGTCCTTCACAGAAAATACATGAAGAAAGAAATCCATTGTGTTCCACATTTTTTAATAACACTGAGCACAAATGTGTACTTGATGTAGGTCAATAATTTTTGTGCTAGATATTTCTCTTACACAATGAATTTTTGCTCAGTGGTGGTATATTACCTATTACGATATCTTAGCTAAACAATGTTATATAATTAGCATTATATCAATGCTGTTCTATTAACTTTAATTAATAATAACTTTTTTTCTTTTTAATGTTATACCTTCTAAAGAGGAGGAAAATCAAAACTGTTGCACAATGGAAAATTGACCATGCACCTAAAAATAGGAAAGGTTTGAATCTGTTTCCCAATAGGGTGGTTCCAGCCAGTAACTTTAGGAAACAGAACAAGAACACTTGATCTCAAATGCTGAATCTTAGAACTTGAGTGATGCTATCTGGAATTCCCAATTCTGTGTTTATGACATAATAATAACAATAACAATAACAACAACAACATTTTAATTCATAACTTCTGTATAACATTTTGTCCTACAGCTGTGTATCCAGAGTCATCACTGAAATAAATTCACCTCTGCGATAGATGTTGGCAAACAAACAGACCAGGGAAAATCAGCATGCAGCACAGCAAGAGAGAGGAAGACAAATTTTGGTCAAGGACTCAGGGACAAATCCTGCTGACAGTGAAATTGCCATAGGCTCTTTAATGTCCATGCAGCACAGAAAGACCAATACATAGTAAATGTCATGGCATTCCATTTATTTGCTCTTTATGTACTGTTTAAATGCTTCCCATAAAACACAACCCTTCCAATAGTGGTCTTCTTCATTCACCATTCTGGTGCAGAGATTCTTTTTTTTGTCTGCATGTTAATTGTCCACATCAGTCTTTTGCCTATTTCTTTCACATATACCTTTAGAATTTTTTAAACTGTTTTCTTATAAAAGATGCTCATGTCCAGTCAGTCAGCAAAGGCCACTAACTAGCCTGTTCACGACCTCTGTTCCTCCTTTTTTCCCTATTTCTACTATGATACCTATTATTGAAAGCAAGTTAGGAAACACTTGTATGGTGCTTAAAGAGCTAGGTCAACATTTCATATTCATATGTTCAAAATAAGATTTGTCTCAAAATCTTCAAATCATAGCTGTTCATTTAATCATATGTTTCTATTAGTGTTGCATCTCTTTTGCATGTTTTGTCCACTTATTCACAATTACACTCTTCAGTTGCATGTTATCATCAGAGTCAAGTAATCTTCCTGGGTCAAGTGATGTCCTTTAATGAGGTTATAATTCTATTGAGCCCCAAACCCAAGGAAGGCATTAGGGTGTAACTACATTTAAAAAACCATCATCATGATTAATTCAATGTATGCATAGTGAGGGATTTTTTTTTTTCAGTGCTTTTCTTTGTTTAACTTTTTTTTTAACCTATGGCTTTTTGTGAATGAGATCATTAGAGAAATATCTCTCAAGCTTAAATTCCATATTACAAAAACAGCTGGGTTTTGATGAAATTAATTCAAACAAAAAACAGAGAACGAGAGAGACAGACTTCACTGATGTGGGCCCACTGGGAAGTGGCTGGACTGTGAACAGGAACGCAGTGAGCCTGGATTGTGGCATGAAATAAAGAAGTAAAATCTAAAAGGAAAAAAAAAAGCAAGAACCCCTGCAGCCATTGCATTTGACTTTCTAATAATGTCAGTCTCAGAGGAGAGCAGAGATGGCAATGAGAAAGGGTGCACTTGTGATGCAGTCATTCTTGCTGTCATTGCCTTTATGGCTTTTCAGCAGGCCACAAAAGGCCAATCCACTAGAATATGAATGAGATATAGTCATGGCCCCACCAAGTAAATAGGAGGCATCAGACCTCCCTGTTTGGGTCCTAATAGCTTTTTCCAGCTCAGTAATCTCTCACTGTAAAGGAAAAACAAGAAAAGACAAACAAACAAAAAATTATCCTCCCTCTCCATACCCTGTCTCTGCCCACTTCCCTTTGATTATTGTTCTGAAGGGCTTCAGAGAACTGGAAGATTTAATAGTCAATAGGGATTTGGTGAAGTAAACCCCTCTTGGAATGAGTTTTATTCCCATCAGCTAGACTTCTAGATTAAATATGCAATATTGTTATTCAGTTATGCGTGGAAAGATCTGACATGGGGAAAAAAAGGGTTAAAGGGACAGAAAATGTAAACAATGGATGTTTTCTCCAGTAAATATCTATCTGAAATTCCTTAAGAGAAAGGTGAGATGCACTGGGTGGATGTATTTTAGTTGATGCCACCAGTGTATAGAAACCATATCTACTGTCGCTTTCCTAACAATTATACTACTGACAACTTTCACTGCTTTCAGCTGTGATCTAGACACATTTCCAGCCCCATATTTAAGTTTCTGATACATTGTTCTGCCTCTCAGGAGCGGCATGGGTTTCAGCAGCAGTAAAGCATAAACCCAGGAATTTCAGGTGACAGAGGGGAGCTTTGTGTTAATTCAGCAGAGCACTGTGCAGGGTACCTGAAGCAGACTCACCCTGGAACCAGTAGTGTAGCCACAGGCTGAAATAATCTTATTTATGAAGATTATGCTATTTTGATCGAGTTAGAGAAAGTTCTTCCTATTTAAATGTATATTGTACCATATAAATTTGCCTGTTCAGTTCAAGGTAGCTCAGGGATACATATGGGCTCCATTCTCCACAGTCTGGTTGGAGGTTTACAGTGTTGACTCTGTAAACAATGAAGCATCCTCTGCTGGCAGTACTAACTCAGGAAGTGTGGAAGCAAGCTGTGCTCTAGCCCGCGTGCTCCTGTCGACAGTAAGATATTCATATACTAATTTCAACATTGGCTAATTAATTCTGTCATATAAGTAGCCAAATATTACTAGTCCCATTAAGATCAAGGGAAAATTTGGACAATAAGGTTAGGTAATTGATCAAGGCTGTTTCAGAATGTCAGAGTAATGTTTATAACACAAAATACTTTGCTGGATCATGTTAACTCTTAGTCTCTACTGCTGACGGCCTTATGATCTAACTGGAAGTAGAAGTGGCAGAGCTGCAGACTAGACTGAATTAAGTGTGTATCCAAAAAACAGCTCTCCATTAAGTGTTTGAGATAAATGTGATTAAAATATTGCATATACTTCAATGATATTTATTTCATTACACATAAAATTTGTGCCTGTGAAAGGCAGAAATATTCCTTGACATATGACTTCAGCTAATGTTACTGGCAGAAAATCAGTTAAGATTTTTTTTAATACAGTTTATTTTGTATCTTTAAATTACTTGAGATAAGATACTTGAATAAAACATTGTTTGGGATTTGTTTTACTTGATTGATCAAGAAGATAGTGGTGTTGAAAAAAACGAATCTTTGGCAATGTACACTACCCTCAGGTTTTTTGATGTTATATATTGTTTGGACAAGGAGGATTAATTTGTTTGACAAAATACTTTTTTTGGACAATGTGAAAATTGATTAAGGTGCTTCCTGCAGGATGAGAGTTGAATCAGTTTAACCTAGTTCTAGGGAAAACAAACTGAGGAGACTGATCTATATTTTAATAAAAAGCATTCTGCAGTGCTATTTCTTATGTTCACTGGCTGAAACTAAGAGGACTTACTACTATCCACATGGCACAAACACAGGCTAAAAACTATGAGTTTTGCATTTAAAATGTAGGTCTTCTGTTCAGCCTAAAACCTTGCACAGCACCTATGCACTGTTTAAAATGTGTAAATAAGTTCTTTATAGTACTTTATTTCTGATGGATCCAGTTTTTAACAAGAAAAGTAGAAGCATATTGGTCTTTCCCGATGCATTCAGTACAAGGCAGAGCTGGGAGCGGAAGCTACTAATTCCCTCTTTTAACAATAATTGTCCACCAACAACATCGAAAGCCATAATCTGATTCTGAAGTCATCTTTAATGAGATTGCATATATGTATCACTGTGTTCTAGGAAAACATGCTTTGAACCACTGACTTTGCCCATCTTTAATACTGTTTATACTTTCCCTTATTTCTGTTTTCCTTCTTCACTTTTATCTCCTCATTTCTGATATAAATTAGATAACAATAATCTGTCTTTCTTTCTTTCTTTCTCTCTCTCTCTCCCCTTCTAGATAGTTAAAGCTATCCATATCCTAGGAAAGAATTACAAGAGTATTTTCTCATCCAGAGTTTAGGTGCAGCAATGCATCACTTTGATCTCTTATCACCTTTAATCTTATTTCAAGGAACTAAATTTGTAAAGGATGAAAAAGAAGCAATAAAATTGTATATTATCCTTATTCTAAGTTCATATCTCCCACCCACACCTGTTCTACTTCAACACCTGCCCTCCAGCACTGTCAGGGCAAGACTGAGACATGGAAAAACAACTGTAGTAGTATGACAACTATGTGATAAAAACTTCTAAGTTACCTGATTTAGCCCCTAGTGATATTTCTTACTGAGTTTAAAAGAAGTGACTTCCTCTGTTTCATGATGCCATTGAGAAGTTTCACATACAACTTCAATGGACAGGATGCCCGTTTTGTAGCAGTAACATCTCCTATCCAATCCTGTTTTATTTTCTGTCCTTGTGTTGCCATGGAGAACCTACACAGCCCCATCTTTTTGTCTTGCTGAATTGTGCAATTTACAAGATAGCCATAGTGTCCATTCATGCTCTCCCAATACACAAAAATCCAAGCAAACTACTAATACGTACATAACACAGTGTATCCTGAGGACAAATTTTATGAATCCTCACATCCATAAGAACAAAACTTTACTCCCTCAAATCAGATTCTTGACCCATGAAGGCCTGGCCTTTTGTAGAGATAAGTACAGACTATTTCAGAGTGAAGATCAAAAAAAGAAAGAAGAAATATGAAAATAAATCAAATTTAATAGAACTACCTTCAGTATCAAAATCAGTTACTTTGGAGTAGAGTAATCAGGATTTATAACATGTTCACGTGGTTCAAATGTAGCAGTGATAATGTATGAACATATATTTCCAGTACATTTTATGACAAGGTGGAGAAAAATGTTTAAAAGCCTGTGTCCATAAAAGACCCTGGGTAAGTTCCAACATAGAGAAATTAAACTCTTCAGTTTGATAGAAATACTAAGTATGGACAAGTTTGAGATAAACCCACACTTTATACTTAATCAGTTTTATTTTAACATTAGAGGTACAAATCCTTAGTTGCAATGTAGGAAAAGAACTACTGAGTGAATTCTTCTGAGTAAAACTACTAAATCCAGTGATATTCTGTTTCATTTGATAATAATAAATGTTACTGACAAGTGTTTGGATAAGGTCTAGAAAAATACATACAGGGAAATTATAAGCTTTGATTTTTTGATGATTCCTTTCACCTGAGAATTTCTCCCTGAAATGTAATACTTGAGGTTCTTCATTTAGTATTTACCTGTTCCAAGTATCCAAAATAAAGACGCATAATCCAAGTAACCAAACACATCTGAAACGGTGAATACTACATTGCTTAATGTGTATTCAAGAAAGTATTTCAGAGTTTTTGATGAACAACTTCCAGTCGGCTTATTGATTACATACAGATATCTAAGAAATATGGGCAAAACAAGGCTGGATTTCAAACAACTAATTCATCAAGACAGGGGTGTTAAACTGATAACATTATTCATTATGAGTAGTTTGAATAACTTGACTTGAAATGCATTATTTAGCAGGAATAAATATTTAAAACCAATATATCTAATCAAAGGTGATTTAACCACTGCTTGTCACCAAATAACCCATTGACAATTGTCCTTTGCTGTTGAATGAATCAACATAATGAGTGTCTGTTGAAGCAAAAGGAACCATCATTTATCATTAGAATATACTGTATGTATGAGAATGATAACTTGATCCTAGAGCCATCTCAGTTTTACAACCAGTGTATTAAAGAAAATGGAAAAATAATTGTAATAATAGAAATCATTTAAATGTTATTAAAACAATGATTAATCATGGAAAAATTGCTGCATCAACAAGTCTCTACTCACATCAAGCATTTTTTACCTCCATTCCTTTTAGGCAATCAAAGATAGTGCAGAAACTAGAGAAATAAAACAGAGAAGATGGAAATTGTTTGAAAAATTAGTAAGTAGCAAAAGAATACAAAATTAAGATTTCAGTCTGTCTTTCAGTTCATTTCAGTTAGTCTCTGGCCAGTTTTATATGCTCTAAAGAAGACAAAACAAATATCCAAACCCCACAAATNTAAAGATTGGAAAATGGTAAAGGAAAGGCATATAATTTACTGATGAGAAAGCCTCAGTGCAATCTCGGTGTCTGTGGAATTAGAAACAATAAGACTACATCTTTACCATTTTAAGAAAAAAAAATCCTATAACAACCACAGAGCCTTTGCTACTTGAGGCTAAAAAACCCATGGACAGTAATTTGAGAAAAATAGAAATGTCAAATGCATCCCTGTTCTGTACCTGAAACTGGTATTGGATACTATCCTATGGGAAGGAAGAGGGCATGGAAAATTATCTATAGCAAAAGAGCAAGTAACATATACTAAATTTAAAGAATTCAAATCTGCAGGCATGAATAATATGTAATTGAAGAACTAGAATTAACTAGCCAAAAAGCTCTATGAAACTTTAATGTTAATATTTAGTAAGTATTGGAAAACTGGAGAAATTAAAAAGAACTAGAGGGCTGCCGTTTCCATTCCATTAACAGTTAAAAAAA
>VYZW01003552.1:8498-20253 GCA_013401315.1 Balaeniceps rex | reverse complement strand
GCCTTCAAGTTTGAAACACGAAAAAAAAAAAAATTATGAAATTTATTTTAACCATTTCCATTATATAACCTATATACATGTAAGGTACATGGATATGTATACAGGTCACATTGGACCTATGTATACTCACTATGGACATGTGTGTGTCTAGTGTGTGTGAAAGAGAAAGAGGAAAAAACCCTACAATAAGCAAGATTTTTTTTCTGAAATAAGTAGAAAAATAGTTAAACCAATAGTGGTGGTGTGCACCAGCCCGTGCTAACCCAATTATTGGGTTTAACATTCAGTATTTCCCTTTCTGTNAAGAGCAAGTAACATATACTAAATTTAAAGAATTCAAATCTGCAGGCATGAATAATATGTAATTGAAGAACTAGAATTAACTAGCCAAAAAGCTCTATGAAACTTTAATGTTAATATTTAGTAAGTATTGGAAAACTGGAGAAATTAAAAAGAACTAGAGGGCTGCCGTTTCCATTCCATTAACAGTTAAAAAAAATGGGCAGCTTCGGGCTGGTTAGCCTGGAAAAGTAGTTGGATAGGTAATTCATGACTCTATTGAGATGTTTGTGCACATTGCTCTTTTAGATTATTTTTTTTCCCCAAACAAATTTTAGGGTGTAATGTCATGATTATCAAAACACAGTCTACCAGTGGTACAAGCATACAATGGCATTTCTGTGGAGTTTAAAATTAGAGCACAAGATAAGGTGTTTATTTATGTTTTTTTGCAGACTTTATCTTGTGCAAAAGAACAAGATGGTAGGTTATGTCTTGATTTACCATAAAGATAGAATAAATTCAGAATAAAAATAAAACCTCTGCCATAAAGTTTTGTCAGTCAAAGTTAACTTTTTTGTCTTTTTTTTTTTAAGCAAACCTGAACGAGCAGAGCAAGTATATACTGTAATAGTGATTTGCATCAGGAACCATAAGTGGTGGTTATAAGCCATGTAGCTATGAGCTATAAGATAGCAACTATGATGAAATAAATAAAGTTGTGTTTATGATATTGTTGTATCATATGGATATCATCTCTTGATAACGTCAGGCTTTTTTCTGCTGATTTTCCCCTCAAAATCTACTAAGAATACAAAAGCACAAGCCTCTGAGTCATAAAAAATACAGTGAACATTGTGGTAACTGAAAAAAATAGCATGTTGACGTGTCTTTTTGATGATAGCTATGTATGTTCCTTAACATACCACCAACCAAACATAGACAGGAAATAATGTCTCAGCTGTTCCAGGTGCTTGCTTCAAATTTTATTTAGTGAGAATCTGGCTTAATTCAAAATTTTAGACTTAATAAATTGCATGATGTATGCTAAGTGATCACTAATGATGAAACTAAGTGATCTAATGGTCCCTCCTGGCCTTAAGCACATCTGAATGCAGGTTTTAACACACAGCAGCAGGGTCTGACTGATAAAGAAATGTCAGATCTGAGACTTATTCTTTAAGCATCTAAGGTCTTTGTTTCTCTGCTATCTAAATTCAGAATACCTTGTCCAGTTATATCATCAAGAAGTTTATATCTTGATTTGTTTATCAAACTTTTCAGCTCCATTTTCTTCCTTTTTTCAATCCTTATTCCACTGAAATTGTGTCTCATTTCATGCAGGCAAACTTAAAAACCTATCCTAAAGAGAAAGCTTTTCTTCTATATGAGCCAAGACAGAGTTATCTGCTTCTGGTACATTTTAGTATCACTAAGCCACCTTGAAGGATCATCGGGGAGGAATATTCACCCAACCCACCTTTACACACTTAACTTAGTGGGCTACAGTGGTTGCCTGAAGTCAGCACATATGAACACTTGCTTCCATTCCTCCTAGTTGAGCGAGTGAAATATAAAGCAGCACCTGACATTTGATGGGTTCAGTCAGTGGTAGATATTTCATTGTTGCAAAAAAGATGTGTGTGGTATAGATGAACAGAATTACAACAATATATGAAAGAAGAAAGGAATCTGTTTGCTGTTAATAATCTAGATGCTCAAATCTTCTCTTCCAAATTTCTTGGCAGAAATCAGCTCATTCCCCAACAAACTCTCTAGTCCTACTCTAAACTGTAAGCATAAAAAGGGCATTTTAAAAAAAAAAAAGCCTGTACTTCATTTATGCCTTCATACATTCACATGTTAAATAAGCATCATAACAGCTGTGATCCTTTTGTCCTTGGCAATTATCAGAGAATTTGTCTGCAAATTTTGATTATTTTCATTATTTTTGTACAAATCTGACTATACAGCTGAATTCTGTGTGGGTGAGACTTCCTTATAGCATACATGAAAGATGCTGATCTACAATGGACCATTTCAGTACTGTGGTGATATAGCACTTGCAGTAAATACTTGCAAACAAAGCTTAGAAGCCATCCTAGAGAATCATCAAGAAATCTCTGTAAAAGGTAATACAGATGCTTTTTACTCTCTGTTATGTACTTTTGTTCATTAAGCTAGGACTCAAAAAGCAGTAAAACTGGACATTACAGGAGAGGCTGGAACAGGAGAGTTCCCATAACAAAATGACGAGCATGTTAGAGTCCTTTTCTCTCTCTGATCTTTAACCTCTGCACACTGAGATCCCTTTCAGCAATTCAGCTGCATGTAAAAGAAAGCCCCGTGATCTATTTAGTCCACTTTAAAAAGGCATGAGATGTTTTAATGCTGTCATACATGAATTAAATAATCCATTTTCTCAAAGGTGATTCTTCATATGAAAATAACTTTTCTGTAATATATACGTACTAGATAATTTACACTGAAGAACATTGTATAATTGTATCAATGACAAATTTTAATTAGAGTGGATGAGCTCAGTCTAATTCTTTCTGACTCCTGATCTCTCTGTCAACAATCTCAAATATAATTTCAATACAAATTTGAACATCTATTTTTTATTTGGAGATTAGTTAGAACCCCTGACCCCCCTAAATCTACATTTCTATATTTTTAGTCCTATTTCTAATACAGCTATCATCAACTAAAACTAATGAACAATTGACTTGTTCAAAATCATATTCACAGTTCTACCTGTTTCTATCATTTTAAAGTATTTGATAAATATCATTTATGAAAAATAATTTTTCTTGATCTACAGTCTATAGAACTTCACAGATATTTTATTTCAGGTCAGATCATAACGTAAACCCCATTCTAATCCAGGTCTATAAACTGCAACTTAATTTTTCATTTGTGATGTTTCTATTCCATTGTGAGGATTCTATTGTGGTGGTGGGTAGTTGGTCTTGAGGCAGTCTTAGAAGAATTTCATCAATATAATTTTTTTTAAAAATAGAAAGGATTAAGAATAAATTTACTGATAAAAGAAAATAAATAATTAAGGATTTTAGATGTTTTCTCTTATTTGTATGAGCATATAATTATAATGAGCATTACCATGTTTTCAACTGGATAATTAGAGATTCCCCAGAGAAACTAAATATTCTGGATGGCTTTCTTCTTCAAAGATAAGCCACAAAGTAATGGAATAAAGTGTTGCCATCCCCTTCTTGTGAGGAACACAAGAACTTATAAAAAGCCAAGAGAACACATGTGGTTTTGAAGCCATTAGGAGGAATTTTCTATCTCTAGTCAAAAGAACAGTGTATATCTTCATATAGCCTTTGGGAAACAAAATTCATCCAGAATATTCCTGGTCACTAGTCTTTATAGCCAATATCTTCTAAATTAACATGCTGTACTTCCTTTTACCCAAGCACTGAAACAACAAACTTTTTTTGACATGAAAAGGGTGTGTTTACAGTCCTTATAAACTGAAAGAACAATTTATAAACTGAAACTTTTAAATTTTTTTTAATAAACATTTTAAATTAATTTGCCATACTTGGGAAAGAAAGTTAATTAAGAGGGTGCTGATTCTCAAAAACAGTAGCAATGCAAATGTTCATTTTCTATTATTTGAAAGAGAAATTTTAAGACCTAATTTAGGTATCTGAAGTATATAACGTTTGTCTTTTTTATTGCTAGTTATTCTATATCTAATCTATATTTGGTGTATTGAGAAGTACCTCCAGAGGACCAAACTTCAGTGATGCAGAAGTATTTCACATGACTCACAGTCATGGTTTGATGGGCTAATAAATTTAGACAGCAAACCTGTGAAGAAATGATTCACTTGTTTATAGCTAAATGATTACATGTAATTAGGCTTAATATAGACAGAATGAATTCTTACAGTGTTTTTTTTTTTTTAAATATGAGAGAATTTAGTAAAATAATATCAGCTCTGCTGAGGAGCAAAAGCACATTGGTTCTTGCAGAGGTGACAGTTCTTCTGTGACAGAAATGTCTGTCCACTGATGGTGCTTTGGACTGCAGTAAATTCTAAGATGAAAGATTTTATCTGAAATGGAGTACTGGTATGCCTAATGCATCCCTGTTTTAAAAATATATATACAAACATAGAGGTTTTAAATTATTATTTTTTTCCTTCAGTATTGAAAGCTTTAAATCATTACCATGGAAACTGTTTGCATCACAATACTACTTTTCTTTCCAGCTATTTCAGTATCATTAAATCCTTGATAATATTTTATTATTCACTATCTTTTAAGCCCATATGCATTTCAGTATCTAATTTACTTAACAAATTATGTCTGACAAAAGAGAAAAACTTATAGTACGATAAACAACACTATTAATTACTCTGTGGAGCAGGGATCTGCTGTTTGTCAGCAACATTACGCCTTCAAAATAACGGCACCCAGTAATTAAGTATGAACATATTCTATTATTAGGGCATATGTCCTTTTTCTTACAGTTATTTATAATAAAGAAAAGTGAAGTTACATTTATTATAGCTGTGGCCTTTATCCTGCTAAAACAAAGCAGGAGGAAAAGAAAAAGGCATTCAACCTGGGAACATATAAGAAAAAATACGTCACTATGGCAACCAAAATATCATTTGTTATATTTTACTCATTAGAACATTGGAGATTACTTTATTAAAAGATAGGGGAAAAGTCCTCTAAATTTAGGAAGGTCATTAATTACAAAATATTTATTTCTGTAAGGCCAGTTTGGGTAGTTACAGTGTGGGGACTATATCTTAAACCTCTTATTTACATTATCAAGTCCTTATTCATGTAGGAATTTTTGTTCATCTTATAAAGTCTTCCTGCTTAAACAATTCCTACTCAGAAGACATTAGGATCAAATTCTGATCTAGGAAATACCAATTTAAATAAAATGTAACTTAACTGTAATTGTCTTCAACATCACACCAAAGTAACCAAGATAGGATGTTGACCTCTACGGGAGAGAAAGCTGAAATTGGCTTTAAGTTCACTGTATAGTGAATGTTACATATAATAGGAAGAGTGTCAGTTCCTTAACTAGTTTTCTGCAGGCTATGAAATCAACCTCTTTGAAAATACATCCTTTACTTTGGAACCGAGTTGGATTTTGTGTCCTGGGATCTGGCTGTGCAGATAAAGAAATTGGAAGGAGAGATCCTTGGCAAGAAAAAGAGAAAATGCACCAAACTGTTCAAATTTGCCTTTGAGAGTCTTCAAAGACCTTGTGAGTTTAATATGCCAGCTGTATTCTGCTCTAGCATGTACCTGAGCAATGACAGAGTGAAAATGCGGTGACATCAAACTGGCTCACATGATTCATAGCCACGTGATTCGGGATGCTGACTTTCCTTTAAATTACTGCTATGGCTCCAGTACAGGTCAGTAGTGTATATTTCTGCTTGTCCTTTCAAACTAGGCAGGCAGATATAAAAATAGCCTTTTGTGCTTAAATTATAGCTCATAAGATTTTCTTGTTTGCTTCCTTCAAACCACTCCAAACAGTGAAAATGAAAGAATAGCTGATGGCAATTTCCATACATAAGGAATCTTCTTTTTCTATTTTATTTTTATATTATTTTATAATTATTTTTGTCTATTTAATTCTTTAAGGGCTACCTTGGAACATTTGAACCATGCAAATATTTATGCTCTGATAACTTAACTAGTCCTAATATATATGTGTCATGGTTTAACCCTAGTTGACAACTAAGCACCACACAGCCGCTCGCTCACCCTCCCCCTGCCCCGTGGGATGGGGGAGAGAATGGGGGGAAAAAAAAAAAGTAAAGCCCATGGGTTGACATAAAGGCAGTTTAATAGGACAGCAGAGGGAGAGAAAATAATATAAATAAAAGAATATATAAAACCAAGTGATGCACAATGCAATTGCTCACCACCCACCGACCGATGCCCAGCCAGTCCCCGAGCAACGATTGCTGTCCCCCGGCCAACTCGCCCCAGTTTATATACTGAGCATGATGTCGTATGGTATGGAATAGCCCTTTGGTCAGTTTCGGTCAGCTGTCCTGGCTGTGCCCCCTCCCAGCTTCTTGTGCACCTGGCAGAGCATGGAGCATGGGAAGCTGAAAAAGTCCTTGACTAGTGTAAGCACTACTTAGCAACAACTGAAACATCAGTGTGTTAACAGCATTCTTCTCCTACTAAATCCAAAACACAGCACTATGCCAGCTACTAGGAAGAAAATTAACTCTATCCCAGCTGAAACCAGGACAATATGGTATGCAGCATTTCATAAGGGGTTTTTTTAACTAATGAGGCAGTAAACAGCTAGCCAAAATACTTTTGGTGATGACACCACCAGTTTATCCTTATATCATTTACCTGAATTTATCTCTATCAAGGTATAAAATGCTCAGCTGCTTACTTCTGCAATCTTTAGAGCCAACCTCCATTATTAGAAGTAAATTTGTGAAGAAATCTGTATGCACTGCTGATCATCATGTGTTATAGAAACATCTGATCATACATGTTTATGACCAGTAACTATTCTCCAAATACCTTTGCATACACACTTATGTAATTATTGCTATCATATTGTTTTTCTAGCTTCTCTATTTTTATCACATGATAATTTCTGTCTTATGAGTTAGATACTTCGTATGTTGTTGTATTTTTGTTTCCTTTAGAAAAAGATTATTTTAGCATTTTTTTCATAGTTAACAAGAATAAAAAGTAAATAAACGTTTAGGTTTGTATCATGAGCCCTGGTACTGCTGAGAGCAATTCTGCTGGCAGTGTGATTCAAGCCGTATGAGAGAACCTTCCCCTTTAGACACCCTCCTACCTTTAGTGAGCCACCTTTTAGAAAGCCACTTAAGTTGGCTTCAATGCAAGTGCCTTTCCCTGGATTCTATTGATAGTGTCATTGTTCAGTGTATATCCCAAACCCTTTAAGAAAATCAAAAATATCATTACTGTGCTGTTTCTGTTGTGAACTTAGAATGCAACTGTTCATGAGGTATGAATCATCAAATGTAGAGTTTTCTCAAGACACTAGTTTGCCCTTTTTTTGTGCCTGTGTGGTAAAGTCCTCATGTTCACTGCTACCTGGCCACCAGTAAACTAAGGAAGCAGAAAGAGTGTGATTTAAGTGTATTCATGCAGTTTATTTTGTGCTCTGACAACATGGAAGAAAAAAAGTATTGAGGAGGAAGTGTCAGAAGATAATTTGCTTAAGCTGTTATGTTCCTTAGGGCTTAGTCACCTCTCATGATAGTCCTAACCACCTAAATACTAAAATGGAGGTAATTTTCTAGAAAGATTAGTGCCCAAAGCTCAGAAATGATGCTGATGCCTCCATGAGAAACCAGTCCAGAGCACTGTAATCTAATTATTGATTTGTTTCTCCTTCAAGGACTAATGGGAGATGTGTAAGCACATGCCCTTAAGTGAAAATGCCTTTTTCCAGATGCTAAAAGTTTGCCTTGAGTACTGTTAATTTTGCCATCTCTATTATTGTGGTATTTTCTGACACAAAAGGAATATTTAAAGTGCTCAGGCACTAGTTCATTGAGTACTTTAAAGAAAACCACCTGGTTCCTCTACTGTATTTCAATGCCAAAAGTTGGCCTTGAAGTTGCTGTGTCTGGTCTGGATGATTGTCCAAGCTGAACTTCAAATTATGGTAGCTGCTATTGGTCACAACAACTACAAAGTACAGAGAAAATTACATAAGTACCATGTGGTCATCTGTTCACCATCATTTGTATTGCTTCTGATCTCTTCGTGTTTTACTTCCAGACTTTGTGCTATTATTTTGCGGGCAGAGGTGGATGTCACTAGAAAAGCAATGATGCCAACTCTTTCCATGATTCTTGGGTATGGCAGAGGGTAGGGCTATGCACTTGAAAGTTGATTTTACTTTCTCCCTTTTACCCTGAGCATCCCTGTATCAGCAGTCTTGCAGAAGACTTTGTATTTGAGGAGTTAGTGATCTTGGGCAAGCCATGTCCGCTCTATTGGGTCTTGTACTTAGAGCTTGAAAAGCCCTTATGTTGAAAGTATTGCCATGCTAGCAATCTGCACGTAAATCCCTCCAGTTCAATTACTGTTACAGGTAGAAATGGACTTTCAAATAAGAATGCAGTGCTTTGGTAGCTCAAAGTGCCCATAGATGGACTTAGACACCAGCACTGCTTTTCTCCAGATGCTTTTGAAAACATGTAAGCTCTCTCTCCTCCCAGGTAAATAATGCTAGAAGACAGACATAAATAAGAGCCCTGTTGTTCAGCAACACATAGCTCACATACTTGTGAGCAGTGCTGGGTAAAATTGTCTTGAAAATTCAACACTGTACCAGACGTATGCATTGTTCATTCCAAATACCATCCCTGTTTCTACAGTAGTCTGACACACATATATAAATACTTGGACTCTATTATGCAAGTGTCATGAGGATAATGATATGTGAGCAAATAGAATTTTATTTTGAAAGAATCAATTAATCAGCTATAACAAAACAAAGACTTGCAATAACATTATAACTATAATAAACACTAGAGTTGAATCAAATTTTCATGTGAAATTTTTATCAGGTCCACATAAAATATGAATTCAAGTTTTTTATTAAATTAGTTTGGCCAGAAAATAAAGCCGGTTTTCAACTTCAGGTTTTTAAATTAAACAGTATTTTATTTAGAAATTTACATTTTTTTAACTATGCCCACACCCTATAAGGTAGACCTTTAAAGTGGGATTCATGCATTTAACTTTGGCCAAATAAATGATACTGTTTAGATAAACAATAATGCCTGCATCTCTAGGAACACTTCTTTTTATCTCTAGCCCTGAGCCTACTGAAGAAGAAGCAAGAGTGAGAGACTTATCTCTAAATATTTTTCATCTTTATATAGGTGATCATAAAAGCTGGATGAATCATCTTCTTAATAAACCTGTTTCCACTGATTATAGATGGAGCACATGTTGCTCAGTCTAAGCATTTGACTTTTTAGAAGGTTAAAATTAAACAAGAAGCATTCAGTCTCATGTTGCATTGTTTGACCTGAAACGTCTCCCATCCCCCCTTTTTTTTGTCTGGCTTGTTCAGCCAATAAGCCAGAAAAAAAAATCAGCTTTTTCTACAGCTCTACAAATGCTAAATATGCTAATATTCCCATCACAGTAATACTAGGGGTCACAATCAATTCTAGGCCTGTTGTATAGGCCTATGTACAAATTGGTTGAAAACAATAGTCCATTCCCCAAACTGTTTATTGACTGTTAGCTAGGACATAATTCATGGATAAAATAAAACAAAACAAGGAATGGGAATGAGTCAACTTCAGTAATAACAACTGAGACTTTTAGTATCAGCAGTAATCACAAAAGAAATAAAAGCAAATTGACTGATAAGATCTTTGTTCAACAGAATGCAAGGGTAAAAGAGAAAAAAAAGCAAAGCAAATAATACAAATGTAAGATGAATCATGGCACCATTTATACTTAAAAAATATAAGATGCTCATATTGCAGACATGTAAAATTTTTACAACATAAACCTAATCTGAATTCAGTGAATCTATTATTCCACCTAATCTAATCTCTCACCAACACTCATGATTATAGTAGGCTAGCAATCCTGAAATCCAGAGTTTTGACTTAAAAAATTGCCAGATTTCTTAGCTCCAGAGTATTAGAGCATTAGAGGTGTATTTCAGATGAATCTGAAACTGAACTTTTGGTAACATGAAGACTGAGAAACTGAAATAAAACATCCTGTAAAAAGCCCTGTAAATCAAAACTCCTTAATTGGACACAGCTTCAGGCACAGGAGTGCAATGCAGATAATGGCATGAGTTGATTCCACTGATGGCTGTACGGTAGAAGTTATCAAATAAACCAAATGTCAACAGCAAAACAAACAAGAAAGTTCTCATCCACTTATCATAAATGTGCTGAATTTTCTCCTTCTGACAGCTTGAATGGATGATTCTGTCATCAAATTTAATCTGAGGGAATTATTAAAACACCACAACAATGATGCCATCTGCGAGAAAAACATGGATGATACCATGCGAGATTGCCCTTGGGATACTAAGGATATACTAGAATCCTCTGGTGGTACGTTTTTCCCTGGCAACATTGAAACAGTGCAACATGTAATTAATGAAGGAGTCAAAATATGATTTCAACACAAAAGTTTGTGTGGAAAGAGGCCTTTTTTTGCACCTCATAGTGCTTTTCCATGCAGGGGCTATTTCACTGAGGTCATTCCTCTTTCTTTGTATTGTGTGCCCAAGGGAATGTTATGTACAACCACAAAAAAACCCTAATATCCTTGCACAAAAGATCTTAATCCTTACTGAAGGAGGCTTCTGTATCAACTGTGTTTGTCTGATCACACAATTGGCATAATTTCTTCAGGCGATTTGTCTATTTTTTCCTCAAAGTAAATAAAACTCTGAGAACAAGTCTGTATGAACACAAACCTTGCCTCTTACAACTGTGTGCATAGCTAGCTACAGCCACAAAGTCTGGGCTTCCCTTTCTTCATTGGTTCCCAGGACTGTGGGAAGGTTGTGAGAGGTGAGATGTACTGAAAATGGTCTCCTCATGAAACAGATAACTAAACTGGTTCATAAAGGAGAAGTAGAGAAGACATTGATTCTTTTCAATGTCTTTTTGCAGGGAGTAACTCCAGGGAGTTAACAGAAAGGATGGTATGTATAAGAAACTATCAGTTTTGCATAGGGTATCTAGCAGTCCAGAGGTTTTCAGCAGTCTGATTTCCAGAAACAGACCCTATCATCATGCGGACAACATCCTCATTACTTCCTCCTATGCCTGTGCCCTCCATTTTCTACCAGACTTACAGAAGTAAGAACCAGCAGGCTGCAGCACTGTCCTCTCACTTCTGAGTCTGCTTTGATAGTCTAATGCTCTCTAGTCTGATGCTAACTTGGTCAGGTATAAACTGGAGTCTAATACACCAATGTCTTGTCGAAATATGTAAACTTCTACAAGCTTTCCAAAGTGTATAAACTTCCACAGGGACAGTTTAAATTACTTGTAATAACTAAAATCAATCAACTTACTATACCATAAAGGACTGGGTGCAGAATACATACAAAACTTGAGTTTAGTCTTGATTTCATTGTTACTGATGAGGTAATTTGTATTTGCAGATGAGTAGTATAAGTACTGACACAGATCACTGAGCCTATTGCATGTTATTGAGTTAGTGCTACAAAGGAAAAAGCCACTTGGTGATTCAGATGATGGATTGGTGCTTGAGATCTGGAAAGGATGAGGAGTAAGGAAGTAAAGTGAGAGGAGTAAAGAAGTAAAGTGACTTAGCATTTGTTTTATTATTTATTGGCATTTTGTATTGTGATGCATATTATCAAACATCAGTTATGGGGAAGTAGAGGTTATTATCCCTGCAAAAGAGGAGAAGGACAGTTCTACTATTTC
>VYZW01003550.1:36859-74382 GCA_013401315.1 Balaeniceps rex | reverse complement strand
AGAAGACAGACATCTTACAGGAAACTTCAACTCTCACTGAGGTCCAGGAGCTTTTCCACTGAAAAGCTAAACATGCAAATCCCTCTTTAATGGGTTTATTTATCAGCATTCAGAATTTCCATATAAAAATATAATAATCTTTATTGCCTTATAAAATTGGTAAGGTTTCTTCGTTGTGAATGGAGGCACTTTCTAGATCAGCATTAACCAGTTCTGGTCCAAAGGTCTGTACTTCACAGTTTACTGCTGAACACTTTTAGGGCATTCTTCAGTTTTAAAACAAGCAACAAAAAAGATATTCTTAAGGTATCATTTGAATATTTAGGGCTCATGTTTATATGAAAAGTAAATTTTCATAAAAATATTTTTTAAATCAGTTCAATTTTAGGAAAGGTTTTCCATATTTCAGTTGACTTATCTGAAAATTGATTTTTTGAATGTTAATAATAGGAATTAATATTTAAATGCTAAAGTACAGGATAATAATCTCTGGTTTTCTCCAGCTGCAAGACAGCTCTAAGTTGTAAAACACACAGATAATTGCAGTATGTTATTGAGAGTAAAATTACTAGAATAAGCCTTTTCATAAAGTCTGAAAAACCACTTTAAATTCATGCTAGCCCATGAAAAGGTGACAGCACAGTCCAACATCAGTGGTCTGACATCAGCTCTGAAAAATTGTGGAATACTCACTTTATGCTAACACCAGCTAAACTAAGGAGCATTTTCTTTTGATTGAAAAAAAATAAATTGCAGTCACAATTCTATAAATTATATCCAGTCTACAGTGTGCTGAATGTCTTGACTTCAGTCCAGCAAAAGCTGTCCATCATGGCTGTAAGAATAGTGCCAGTTTAGGCAGCAGAACTTCTCTTCTATGTCAAATTAACAACATTTGCACAGGCTTTGCAGGATTGGGATCCTCACAGGAACAATCATATGATGTAAGGTATTTCAGTTGATTAAATAAAACATAATCCTTTTTCTCTTGTGCTTATGTATAGATTTCCAGTCCCTTATGAAAGAATGGAAAAATATCTAGGACAATAAAAGCTTTTCAGCAGCTAGAAAACAAAATTGTAGCACAGATGTCTAACAATATTCTGTGCTTCCCCAAAATGACTGTTTTTATGGTGTTGGGTTCTGAGTATATTAGGCCTAATGACATCTGAAGTTTTCCACTTGTTTCACATGCTGTTGCTGAGATGTGTTGTCCATTTATAAATCATATTACTATGTTCTTACTTAGAAAAAAGAACATTTTTGTCCTGTGCTGTTTTTCCACTGAACCCAATGAAGCACTGCAGTGCTGATGAATCAGTTATCTCAGAGGATGAGCTCAGACCTCAACTTTCATGTTTCACAGAACAGGCTGTCAGGATTTTATGTAATTTCTATTTTTGGGACATAGCAGAGGGAGGCAGGAGAGGGGATTGATGGAGAAACCATACCAGTGAAGCAGAACACCTTGTTGAAATTAAGTCCCAAAATTACTTCTGTCAATTTTATTTTAATAATTTACAGTTACCTCAGAGCAGTAGATTACTGCTTAAAAGTCTTGTTCCTTTAGCAGTTGGAGTAAAGAAAATAAAGCAGTATGTGTTTCCTTCACATTAGATTTAATAAAGGTATTAAAGACCTAACTAAGCTGAAACTGAAATTCACCCACGTGGTGGGTCCTAAAGTGGTACCACAACCTGTCTTTTATCTTCAGACATTACGTTTCATTCACCCGTCTGTTACAGCATCATGTACTTGAGACCTGAGCCGACAACTTGCAGCTGCCAGCAGTTTGATGCCTCTCAGCAGCAGACCCTTCTTGCTTCGTCTCTTTTTTGCTGCTTGTGGCTGACAAGTGTGAGCAGTATCTTAGAGCTGAATGTGTACTAGAAATTTTAAAAAGTTTTGGCTGTGTACCTGTTCTTTGCTAATACCTTTTATCAGTGTTTATTTTAATTTATTTCTCTTTTGTTGGTCTGTTACTGTATTTGTGTAATAACTTATGTAGTTAATATTATTAGTTATCTGTTTTAATTTTTATGTACTTTGATTTTTTTTTTTTTAAATGTAATCAACCCAAGCACTTTAAGTAACAATGTCAATCTTGTGAAATTCCAATCAGCTTAACGTTTTGGTTTTGTCGTTTTGCTTTTGCAGCTGTTTGCTTGTGATCCAATGTCTCTAGTTACAACCCAATTTCCATTTTTAGGCTTGTAGTCCCAGTTGGGTTGTAAATTTGGGAAGCCCAAATTTGTTCATAAATAACAAGCATGCAGTATTTACTATGTCTGCTACACATAGCAGTATGTACCTGACGAGTTGCACTCGCAGTACACATTTCACAACCTTTTTTGCACTCTACCTGCTAACCTGCCTGAGAACAACTGTAATACTGTGGCACAGTTATCAATGACTATAATTTAGAAAAGCTGCACTTCTCACAGGAGAATTCTCTTTTACCAAACACAGAGTTAGCTGTCAATCAGCTGATGCTACAGGTATTGCTCTCTTTGCCGTTTTATCTGTGCTCTGTACAGTCTCAAGTATGAATAATCTTAAGAGCTGCATTTATCCTTGGCCCTTGTGTGAGTGCTAGCAAGGAGAGCAATCTTTTTGCATCTTCCTTCTCTCCACCTAGGCTCATATAAAGGGAAGAGATAATGAAGTAGGATAAGTGCTGGTGTAAAAAAAACACACCATCTATCAAAGACACTGGATGTTTCTTAGATACCACAGATGCTGGCCTCTGTATCAGAAAGTCAGTGACTTTCTGTGTTGTTAATACAATGGTTATTCTTAGTTTTTTAGATGTCATATTCTCTTTGATCAATGAAAAGACCAGGGCTTTTTCCTGTTGCATCAGTTCTGTTGCTGAGATGTTTCTTCTCGGTTTAACATGGCACTTAATATTCAAATAGCCCTTGGGAAGCCTCGATAGACACCCTTTTAATTTCTTTCCAGTTAACATGCAAAGAGATTGCTTGAACCTGTCAAGAGATTCAAAAAGATTGCTTGAACCTGTCCACAAGACTTATTCAGATTAACACACTCCTTTTGCATACAAGGTCAAATAACACCTATCAGGAGGTATGTGCCCACCTGATGGCACCATCTGGGCTAAACCCACACCTTTTTACACACTAATGATTCTTTACCCCCTAGGAGGTTTGCTTGCTGGCTTTGCCTGGAAACCACACATAACTCCCTTTATTCATGGTCTCAGAGTTGCTATAATTCTTTAATAGTCATGCTTCATTTGGTTATCAAGAGTGGGACTATTGCACAATGTAAAATAAATTAACTTGTGCGTGCTATTCGCAGTGGTCAATTTAACAGCCTAGTGCTTCTGATGAAGGCTGTTGCAGGTGGCAACTTCACTATATGTAAGAATATTAAAGAGCAAGTGACTTTTCTGTGATAGCATGGTAGGTCTGTAGGAGGAGCTGGACTGGCATGCAGCTTCCTAACCCTCAGCTCATACCCAGCTGAAGTTGGTGCTCCATCCTCTAGACAATCCTAACCCTTCTCCTAGGGGTTCCAAAGTGGCAGGAGCAAACCCTTTGCAAAGACACCTTGCAGTGCACCAAAACATCTGGCTTGCCACAGTAGATAACTAATGAATATTTGCCAACCCTCTCTCCCCACTCCCCAAAACTTCATTAATAGGTATACGTTCCTTAAAGAGGCTGAGCTTAAACATCAGCTTTGTATTTGCAATGGTGTTCATATTTGCAAATGTCCCAAGACAGATTGTGTTCACATACTAAATTGTTTCCTAGTCCTCTCTCAACTCTCGTTCTAACAGCAAGAGCAACATCAGGGCAGCCATTTTACAGGTTCAAGTGCTTTTCCTGGAGACAATCTTCTAGCTTCAGTGGCTTTTGTTAAAGAAGACATAGCACAAGCTCCATAGCTTATCCATGACTCTTTAGGAGTAAATTCACCATATGCTGTATGAATATGAGTGTAGGGTAGGGAGAAGAAGAAAGAGAAGAGGAAGAAATATGGAAAGGGCTGGTTTTTCGGAGGCTTTGAATATGTATATCTGTTTGTAAATATATAGTCCCTCTATACCTTGTCAAAATGACGCAATCCTAATAAAACTACTTAAATATTTTGTGCTAGTTTTTAAAATGGAGTAAGAGGTAGTAAAATTATTAGACACACAACTGGGGACACATAAAAATACTGAATTTCTAGTAAAGCATACAATACACGGTGTATGTGTACAGTTGAGTATCTGCTCTTTTTAATCATGTACATGTAATTAAACCCTGCACTACCTGCAGAACTGTAAGATAAATTTCATGTTGGTTATTAAGGTTGTAACATAAGAAAACAGTATTTTCTCCTGTTAACATGTTTATATTTTACATAAAATAAACTCTGATCTTGCTTCCATTCAACTTGCTTTGAATTCAGCTGGAGCCAGACTAAGGTTGAACATTGATGTTGGTTGTTGCACAACATGCTTCTGAATGTCAGGTATCTGTATTCTTACAGATGGCAAGACTGCTGATGCTCGCTTTTTATTTCATTTAATGGAGTCATTGCATTTTAAGTGACTTCAGAGAATATTTCACCACCTGTGCTAACTGCCTCTGAAGTGTCTTAAGGGAACAAATTTTGCATGCAGTTCATGAGTCGTCTTGGTGGAATATACATACAATTGCGTGACTGAGCTGTACTTAGTTAAAGCACATCACTGACCTTGCCAATGTTACTGAGAACAGCTAAAACTGAACAGAATAAAAAGCAGCCAGAATTGAACTACCTTTTGCATCAGGGAACAATGAGAATCCCCAGCCCTTTAGCCTGGGATTTTACCTGTGATTACCACAGTGGGAAATGGTTTTGATAATGAGGTCTAAAATGCTGTCAGAGAATTGAAAGGTTCCTGTAGTCTGTTCATTTTCCTGAAGTTATTCATTAGCAAACACAATTTACTTTCTCAAAAGTGAGGTAAATAAAAGGCTGGAGTTTCTTGCTCTTGTCTAAATGAATTCTTGTTATTCCTTCAGAATCGTTTAGAGAACCAAAATCAAACATAGCTGTCAAACTGCATGCTAAATTTATAGCTAACATGCTATAAGATTTATGGCACATCAGACTATCAAAGAACCAGGTTGAAAAACACTTCACATCTTACAGTACAGATTTTCTCTCAAATTAAAAACCTTGAAGCACCTTCAAATTTATTCCCGGGTTATTAGAAGATAAGCATTTAACTGCAGGATGGAGACAGAAATTTAAAACACAGGAGATGACTGAAATAAATAAATCTCAAATCCATACTTTTAAAACATCTTAAAGAAATAAAATTTATAGTATACATATAAAGAAACCAGGAAAAGGTTTCCAAGAGCAGGGTTCACAATCACTGTACCTGGGCTCCACTAGAATTGCTCTGCCTTCAGAAATGCATTTTCCCAGAAGCTGTATGATGATTCAGACTATCTCTTTGGTGAGATTGTCTCAGGTATTTACCTTAGCTTGGAAATCACCATGCCTTGCAGAAAAAACAGAAAAGCCTCTCCCCCCTCCACTAGATTGCTCTCTTGTGAAATAGATGTGCCCTTTTTGAGTAGTAATGTCTCTGTTCCTTACTTTTTAGTATGAGTTAGATTAATCATTTTAGATTAGGTTTAGTTGTGTTCTGTGTACCAGATAGGGAAATGCTAAAAATATAATTTCATCTTCATTGAAAACTCAGGTATGGTAAGAGAAAAATTATAAGATTCCTCATTTAAATACACTCACCAGACTTGAAACAACGTTTATTAAACATGACTAAATAAATGACATGGAAGACCATGTTTCTGGAGGTGTTAATTTCCTTGAACGTCTGTGTGCAATTTAAAATCAAGTAAAAATTTTTAAAGAAGAAAAATAGGACAACCATGTTCAAGACACATAACACTTCAATTCTCTTTTCTGAAATATGTTCCTCTTCACTTATTAATTTTGTATCAAATGGTAGAAGATTACTGCATTGCCTTGTTAAAGTTCACCCACCCTCACTTCATGACTCATTTGGCTGCTCTGCTGTGACCTAAGAGCTTCAAGCTTTCCTCAGTTGTTATGGTTTAGCCCCTGTCGGCAACCCTGTTGGCAACCAAGCACCACACAGCTGCTTGCTCACCTTCCCCCCGATGGGATGGGGAGAGAATCGGAACAGCAGAAGTAAGAATACTCATGGGTTGAGATAAGAACAGTTTAATAATTGAAATAAAATATCAACAACAACAACAACAACAATAATAATAGTAATAAAAATTGTAATGAAAAGGAGAAAAATGAGAGAGAGAGAGAAACAAAATCCAGGAAAAACAAAGTGATGCAACCACTCACCACCTGCCAAACGACACCCAGCCAGTCCCCGAGCAGCGATCGCTGCCCCCCGGCCAACTCCCCTCGGTTTATATACTGAGCCTGATGTCATATGGTATGGAATAGCCCTTTGGGCAGTTTGGGTCAGCTGTCCTGGCTGTGCCCCCTCCCAGCTTCCTGTGCACCTGGCAGAGCATGGGAAGCTGAAAAGTCCTTGACTCAGTGTAAGCACTGCTCAGCAACAACTAAAACATCAGTGTGTTATCAGCATTCTTCTCATACCAAATCCAAAACACAGCACTATGCCAGCTACTAGGAAGAAAATTTACTCTATCCCAGACAAAACCAGGACATCAGTCTAAAGAGATTGCAGCCACATGTCCTTGCTGTCTCTGGGAGACTTCTGTGGCACAGGCTGTGGGGCCAGCAACCCTGTGAAGACCTGGATCTTCCAGGATCCTTTCTCCCAGGGCACACCAGACCAGTGATGGCTCTCTCCACTCCACACCTAAGCAGCTTCAATACACATTTTTCCCCAAGCTCACCTTCCCAGGAACACATGGTGCACGAGTTTTGTATTATTTCCAGTAGAGAATCACTTTGCTTTACATAGGAAAATACATTAGCAGATCTAGAAAAAAGATAAACAACTGTATGTATTCTCCTGCTTCAGTTTGCTCATGTGGGCTGAACCTAAGAAGATTCCTTTAACAAATCAATCCAAGACCTTTCTGAACCATAAAAACTTTTCCCTTTTTTTTCCCCTATGGTTCCCTTCCCCATGTTCTTATATGGCTGTGGGGAGGCACTCTCAGTCCACTTGGTCACAGCAGGGGTCTGCTACTCTGAGCACCATGTTAGGGTTCAGTTGTGAAGGATGGGCTTGCTGTGAAGGAAACCATTGGTGATATTCACCACTGTAAAGAGTGATCATTATCCAAGTGAACGTACTCTTTGCCAATATCAGTTTAACCAGCCACAAACACTTCACCTGGTGCTAACAGTGCATTTCATCTCACCATGAATATGGAAATAGCAGAGGAGACGACAACCTGGAGTTTGCAGGTTGCCCCAGGATGCACGGAGAGACCTACCAAGATCAAACAGAATTCAAGAGGTGGAGGCTGATAGACCTTTTTTGCCAAATCACTGCAAGGGTAAAATAAAGAGGTCAGTACTGGCATGAAATTTGGAATAAGCCAGAGTGAAATATTGTCCTTTGGATTTCATTTCACACACATACGAGGAAAAATATTCAAGTCATGTTCCAGAACAGCAAAGATGTTGAAATAGAAGATACACATTTCACCCAACATTGCAAACTAGACATCACGAATGTTTAGGCATCAACCAAGAAACTACCTGATAGAGACCAAATTCTACCATCAATCACTTCGGTGTAGCTGTAAAGAAGCTCCAGACAGGTTTGCAGATTTACAGTGGGATTAGTAATAACAGAAACTGGAATAAAGTTTCTTACAATATCCTCATAAAACCTCTGGTGTGCAGAGCAATATTTTCAGACATGGTTATGTGTGGAACACTGTAAGCACTGGAGAAAAACTACAAATGGCATTATCTCTGTTCTCTGAAAGTATCGTTCAGAAGCACAAATAAAATCTTACACTTCATTTAGTCACTAATCATATAATTCTCACTGTTATTCATGAAGCATTTTTCATCCTTAAAATAGTTTACCAGATAACTTAATAACTTTCCAACTCTTAATGTGGTGATAATTGTAGAAATTGGGTAATGTGTACCAAAATCCCTACGTATTTCAGATAACTACAACTTGAGCTGAATCTGGCCATCCCTCAGCTAGACCAGTTTAACTAGTAGGAACATTTTCACCAGCTCCTCGGCAGCTGCCTTGATGGCCTATTCACTTCTGGATGCAGTTCAAAGTGCAGATCTTGTAACACATCGCTCCAGTATAACCCAATCCCTTACTATCTCCAAAACAGCTTCTCTTGCCCGGAATGCACTGGGGCAGCTGAGGTTACTCGGGAAGTTTGTCATAACAGCACTTTACTTTCCAAGGAATGGATTAGCTTTTTTTTGCCTCCTAGTAATTGTTAATTATTATACACTAGCAGGAAATATTAGGTAAAGCAAGGATGATGTCATTTATTTGGTTTATTTCTCTTTCTTCATTCTGGATATTTCTAGTTACATTTTCAGATGAACAAAAGTATTCTGAGGTAAGGTCATTGAAGTTTTGACTGTTTTAATTCTGCAAGATGAGTTGTTCAGGGAGAGACCAGTGTTGGCTAAGACACCAGAATGGCACCCAGTTGCCCCTCAGAAGCTGGTGTTGAGGACAAAAAAACCCCAAAAGGTAAACAGAATTCTTCCCCCTAACCTTTACAACTATGATATTTTTAAATGCTCAAGCACAGGTTGCTAATTCTACTGTTGACATATATGAGGATATTTCCGGGCATATGGCATCACTATGTTGCGACATGGTTTCAACCAACGTTGAATTAACCACACTTTTGTAACAACATGCTTCAGAGTAGTATTCAATATTTATATTAAACTGTATTTTTACCATGGCTTAGAGAAGGTGGTGCATGAAATCTAAAAGCTTTACTTTATGGCAATGTCCACATTCATACTCATTTATTGTTCCCAAATGCAGTTACAGAGCATGAGGAAAGACAATCGGTTCACCATAAAGCAAGCAGTACTGCAGAACACAGACCGTGCACAGCCAGCAGTGAATAAACGCTCGCTGTTTAGGAGGTCTGTTTAGTTGTCATGACACTTCTGGAAGAAAAGTACCTAAAGGATGTGTTTCCTTAATATGCTGAATCTCTTGCTCTCACTCTTGTGCAGTCAATCCCAGCCTCCAGATACTGAGCTGAAAACAAGCCACTCCATTCACCATGCTCTATATACAACTGAACTTTATTTATACAAAGGTATTTTACTCAAAATCCCTGTAATACAAAAATGAGCCATATCCCCCAGGCAAAACATTTTTTATCTTGAAACCCTGTTAACCTGAATTCATGCAACCATTCCTTAATTAAAAAAAAACAAGATGCAGGTTCCCCGGCATAATTTCAAGTGACATTCTGCCCCCTTTTCATTGTTTTTTGGGTTTTTTTTCCCCATAAACCATGTTGTATGGGCTGCTTTATTTTTCTTATTACTCCTATAATTTTGGACAGTATCTTCTACCATTCCAGCTCTCATTGAATGGAAGAATGCTTAGCTTCTCTCTCTCTGAGGGATTTCAACACCAGTCCACCAGAGTCGGTGAATTTTGCAACCATTTAATATCCAATATTATAGGGTGCATTCACAGGACTCATCCATCAGGAGAGGATGCTCAGGAAAGCAGCAAGGTCTATAGACTGGATGTGAGAGTCTGTGATTTCCAAACTCATCCCTATCAAGAACTCATTTTATTACATGGGACAAATAACGCAACCCCTCTCTTCCTCTATTTCCCACCTAGAAAATGGGTATGCCAATACTTATCTATCTCAGAGAACTATGGAGCTTAGGTCAGAGGAGCAGAGGCTGCAACCTCAATTACTCTCCTATGCAGAATAATTAGGTTATAACAGTATATCTTCTCCTTTTCAGTCTGTCTTCTTTTAATAACTGCAACACTCCCTTCAAGGGGGGAGATTTGCAGACAGTAAGACTAGCTGGCAGTTATTTGACAGGAAAAGATCTTTACAAAGAGATCAAACAACGGTCCAGAGGTGGCAGGAATTAATTCAGTGATACAAATATACTCCAAGTTTGTTCTGAAAGGTCAGTATTATTGCATTTATTTCCAAGCAACATATCCTGTAATAACCCCAGTCAGTGGGCAAAGATCAGGCCCAGACTGAGTAATAGGTGATCTAACAAGGGAGTTGCTGCGTGTTTCTTTCAGCTCACTGTCTCTTACAATGACTGTATCTGGAGATTTCAAAGGAAAGGCAGAAAACCCTATTGCAGACAGCTATGAAATAAGTGACCCATTAAGGAAGATCATTTCCTTACAAAGAAAGGAAAGTTTCCAAGGGAAAGAAACTCTCTCCAAACTTACTCAGTTAATTGTTGCTTTTTTTACAGATAGGAATTAGGCTAACGGGTTATGCACTGCGTACTGCCTGGTTCTTTACGTATTTGCTTAGCTCATTTCCCCCCTAAAAAATATCTTGTCACCCGTAATAGCTTTCCATTTATGCCTCAGATAATAAGATGCTATCTTGTTATTTACAGTATTACTTATCATAGCTTGAGCCCTTGGAAGGATTTTAGGATGACTACAAGATCATCAATAAAACTGACCTAACAAGGATAAGATAATACCAAAAAAAATCCCAACCCCGCCATGGTTTTATGAAGTTAAATATTAAAAAAGGGAACAACAACATTTTTTTTCCAGAACTCTGTCTTTAAATTATTTTTCTCTTGGGTTTTGTACTCTTCATTTTAACCTTATTTTTCACACCTGCAAAGCAGAGGTGTCAGCTAAATCATTGCAATGTTCTGTGTAGGAAGCAGTTAATATTCATGAAGGGGAGTAAGAAATGCTGTGTTCCTTTTATAAAGGGCAATTCCTTGCCCATGTTTGGCGCTCATAAGGATCAGGTTTCCAAAAAACCCACGTTTTGAGGCTGGAACAAACACTAGCAAATATGCAGAAGTGAACCGTCCTCAGCTCTTACTGTGATGGACTGGTTGTTTAAAGAGCTGCGGTTCATTTCTGTCCTGGTTTTGGCTGGGTTAGAGTTAATTTTCTTCAGCTGTGTGGTGCTCAGTTGCTGACTGGGGCTAAACCACGACAATTTCCAATGTCTGTTCTTGTTCTTATCAGACCCTTTCTACTGGGCACTGAGCAAAGAAAAGGCAGCTATTCTCTTCCAAGAGCTGATAAGATCTTTTCTAGAAGAAAATTTGCATTTGGCTGAATGTTAATTTTGTAATGCTGTCCAACTACAGCGGAATAATTTGCTTTTGTTTCCTCCCCACACCCAACACTCATGCAGCCAGGAAGGGACCCTACCTGACCTTTTCAACTCCTTTGAACAAATTAAGCAAGCCTGTATGCCTGGGTGGCTTTTCTGCTTAACAGAGAGTTACTTCACAGAACAAATAAGAGGAGCCAAGGACATTACAGAGGGAGTCACTGTCCCTTGGTTTTAGGCACATGTGTCACAGTTTATGTGACACAAAAATGTTTTGTGCTTCTTAGTCCTTTTCTTTGTGGACATTTACCAAGTGTTGCCTTTACTCTTTGGCTTCACAGTCTTATAATAATAATCTCAGCATTCCCAGACTTTGGGAAAGGTCAGATCTAAACCCAAAACCAGTTCCAAGTTTTATGAGTTTGATGTGAAAACATTAGCAATACTTGTTTTTAGAAGGAGCACATGGGACCCAACTAAACTCACATTAGGACTGCTATGGGATTTACAGGCCACACGGTTCAAATCCATTTACAAGTGGCGAAGGCTGGATAGCTTGTGCCTAATCTCCTGATGGGTGATACAGTGGATTAGATAATAACACAAGTGTGTAACGCAGGAAGTTTTAAGCCACAAGGATTTTTTCTAAACAGTTAAATCATCATCCGCTTTTACTTTCTTCTCAGTCAATACACAGTTTCACACCCAAAGAATATTCTGTCTCTCAGGTTTGAGGTCTACTTGAGAAGTGATGGGAGAAGTGATGGATGACTGCCTCAGGCATGAGCCTCAGGGCATGGGCATCCTTGAGCTCCAGAGTGTCCTGCAATGCTAATGAGAGCATCAAGCATCACCCTACTGTCACTTTCTTAAAAAGATTATTCTTAATACCATGTGGGCCCAATTGTTTAGCAACAGCAGCTTCTCCTCCTATTGCTGTTTCCTCTGGACTGTAACACAGATATTAATCAAAATAGAGAAGCTGCAGTAGGAGAAAACTGTGATATTATTTCTCTAATACAGTGTATTTCCTTGGCAGCAGAGGCCTTTTAACACTGATCTCATTCACACTGGAACTATATTTTCCTACTTCTGTGAAAAAGCACTGCTTTTCTTCCTCCCAAATCCTACCTGCCATCCTTCCACAACAGGAATTTAATAAAAAGCCAAACAAAGCAACCCCCCCATGCCTCAAAAAATCCTAACTGCCAGTGGCTGAAACAGACCCAAGCACTAATGAACATGGTCTGATGAAAGATGAGCTCAAAACAGAACACCACATCCAAATAACCCCCAACTGGCATGAATTACCATCATCTACATTCATGCAATATTTGATACACATGAACAGATGGGAAAGAAATCCTGCCTTTTGCATGCTACAATTCAATATGCTTTGGGGCATTCACTGAAGTCAATGTGAGCAGTTTTTATCCTCTCATGTTGGAAAACTGGCTAGGACAGCCGGTAACTAGGTGTCTGTTAATTGAAAGTACACATGCAATGCTCATAACTAGGTGCATGTTACTATACTCGAAATGTAGTGTAGAGATGTTTGACCTTGGCAGTCCGTGATGAATTTCCTGAAGTTATAAGCACTCTGACAGTTTTGCCTATGCTTTCCAGGACAATTTCCAGACAACCTGAGTCTGAAAAGACAAAAAAGAACCAGGTTTCTGGAGGAAATATCAGCTCCAGGAGTGTGGCTCATCATGAAACAGCAGGGTTTGGAGGTCAGTAATTTTTTTCTCCTCCCTTTTAGTACCTGGCTGTAATCTAAGGATTTGTACAAGAACAACTTGTACACAAGGAGCTTCAATAAAAACAACTTCTAATCTATTTGATCAAGGGTCTGTTTGACGGAAGGCTCTCTTTGGTGTTGGGAGCAAAGGGAATTTAGAACAAGTATGTGCTAAAGCTTAAAAAGATACTCAAAAATATTCCCATGCTGCCTTTCTTTTGATAAAAGGGTCCACACCCCAGTAACTCTTTGCTGCCTGAGTCTCTCATCGGTATGTATTTTGTCTCTGCAGCAGTAAATTTCCAGTCTCCATTACCACAGCAAATGGAAGCTAACAGTTAAATTGAAAACTATGCCTATTCTTTAATTATTTTATGACTCCTTTCACATAAATCACTTGTGTTTAAACTGCCTAAAATCTCTTCTGCAAAGATCTTTTGTATGCATCTCTATAGCAACACATAAAGGAGCAAAAGTTTTTGGTTTACTGTGTATATAAAATATAAAACCACATTTTACAGATTCTGGCATAATATGTAGTCACTATTTCCTTAAATTGGGTTTTTTTTTGAAAAGGCTGGTATGCCCTTTGGAACGAGAGGGGGCAAGTCCCAGTCTCCCTTTCAGGACTGTGTAAAGGGCAGCAAGCCTGCACTCTTCGAAAGCAGTTTGAGGAAATGTGAGTCTTTCATCCTCTCCTTAGGACCCTTGAGGTTACTTCTGGATATACATGAGCATGCTCTTTTGCAAGGACCCAAAAGCCCTTTACAAGCCTTCACCCAGGTAAAGTCCTTGGCTGGAGTAACACAACACCCCAGTGACCTGTGGGCAATGAAACCCAGAGCTCCTAATTCCTATGTCTCCCTAGGCTGTTCCGGGCCCCCCTCATTTCCATCCACACCCTGGACCATTTGTCCTTCTTCCCATGCCCACTGGCCCATAGGACCCTGAGGTCATTATCCAGGTTGCTTGTTTCACCAGTAAACTATCTGTTGTCATCACAGTTAAAGGGCAGCAAGGCACCTGGCTCTGAGAAGGGCTGGGACCCAACTAAACACCACCACTAACAGCACCAACGTGTCTCCTATGGAGCATGGCAGTGGAAAGACAAATGTTGTGGTGATAAGTGTAAATGCTTTTACAAGCAAAACTGAGAACATCCTTATTATAATTCTTTCACCTTTTGGCTATTTTTGTATTAACTTAGATTAATGCAATGTACTTCAACTATTTTGTGGGTATTCAAAATATTCTGCTCTATTTTTTGGCTTGAAAATAGGCAAAGAATGTATAATTTGCCACTTATATGGCTTGCTTCTGCTCCTTCTGAAATCAACAGGGAAATCTTTCCTTTGAATTCAATAAATTTTGCCTTAAGGCTGCATTAATAAAGCTGTGGGTCTGGACCTGGTCAGTGCTGGAGATAGGAAAATGGAATAGATGCTCGTTTGGTCTTACACAACTTGCACACTGTGGCCACTCCTGATTTCAGTTTATTTCAGTGGGAATAACACTAAATTTAAGGTACTAGCCAAAAGTTGCTTTACTCAAATGCTACGTTTTAACACAGCTGTTTATCTAAATGTCAGAATGTTATGATTGGTTAATAAGCATTTATAGTTTAAAAAAATCAGGGTATTCAGATTCTGTATTTTTTTTCTATCCACAGATCCCATGTGGATTTTAACAGCAGTTTAAAGTTCATAATAATATGTCTTGTTCCTCCTGGCCCCCTCTGTAAGTTCAAATTCAGTCTGTGATCACTACTGCCCTTCACAAGATAAACAGCTCGTAATTCCTTATTCATTCAACTGAGAACCTCATAATCTAATGAAAGCCATTAAATTAAAGAGTTCTTTTGCAGTCCCACTGTATCTTAGCTGACAGACTCGTCATAAAGGAAATAAATCAAATCAGCTAATGAGATGAAATAATCAGATAGCTGAAAGATCGTATGCAGGTTGTACTATTTGAAGCCTATTAAAAAAGGTAGGCCAGTTTATGCCCCTTGTAATCCATTATAACCCCCTAAATTTAGAAGTCTCTAGCACTGAATACACTCACAAATTCCTACCTCTTCTATTTGAAATTTGCTGTGGAAAGTTTCCATCGAGGCGTTTCATCAGTGTTACCTAGTTCTTAGAGGAAGGAAGAAGGCACTAGAAAACCTGAGATCTTCCCCAGCATCAACATGTGTTGAGTCCAGAGTTTTTAGCCTTGTCTTTTTTGCTCTGGGGCTGCCCGGCAGCATGCTAACTCTGGCATGCATCTCCAAGAACAGAGTCATCTTTGACAAAAAGCCATGTAGGCATCTAAGGAGCCAAGTTATCTGCTGAAATAGGCTGGGTAGCTCTACTGGGAGCCGTGAAAACTTACTGATTTTCACCACATGGAAACAACCACCCTCCGTCCTTAATTGTTGCTGTCTTTTCTGAACCAAGTGGTTCTGATTTCAGATGTGTAACCTTGGGGGCGTGGGGGAGCTGCTATATGAAACTCTTTGCGAGTTACCCCTAGAATGTTTTGATATATAATATCATGGAAAATTCATCTATCCCCTTCCTATTTAGCTTGCTATAAAAATGGATCATAGAATTACCACGAAGAGATAGATCCAAGTACCTAAATTACGCTTTCGCAACCAAGCAGAAAGCTGTAGCTCTGCGGTTTTCTCACAGGAACTCGTACAAAGTGAAATAAGATTCTATCTTACCCTGTCTTCATGATTAGATGATGCAAAGAGTATCTGTGCTGCATACCTAATGCAGATAGTTTTTTCTTCTATTTGTAACAGAGCATGAGATGGGCTTTCAAAAAGCACTTAAGGTAGAGTCACAGCTTCTCTTCACTAAGGCATGCTTGAAACTCCCACATCAGCAGGCTTTCTATATAGGCACTTCTTCTGATTCATATGGCAGTAGAGTTGAGTTGTACTTGGTATATGCACTTATAAAGGGAAAACTATGACCACATCCATCTAGAAATAAGCCCTGACTTTTTTAAGTATTACACTGAATCATTAGGAGAGGCTTTGCTATCTTTCTTAATCTTCATAAGCTAGGGAAAAAACACCTGAATCGTTCATCACTCAGAATAAACTGCTCCACAAGGATGTGGTCTTTTGGTTTGAAAAGTGTGGGCAGAACGCTGTGACAAGTGGAAAGGAAACAAGTGTCCCAGCAGGAAGCTGAGGGTGGGTGCCGTGCAGGGGTGCTTTCATGCCTGGTGCGTCACCCACACAGCAGCTGCAGCTGCCGCCTGCATCAGACCAGGCAACTGTTCTGCCACCCATGAAACCCAGGACAAAAAGTTAGAAGGGAAAAAAAAAAAAATCATACAGCTCCCCACTCCAAGCAAATTCAATCATAAAGGCCTATGTGTTCAGCAGTAATAAAATCCAGGCTGCAAAGAAATTAATTGCCTTCAAAAAAGATAAGGATGCAATACTAATGTAACTAAAGGTATCAGCTGTAATGAATCATTATTGGACAGACTTGAACCATTTTAACTTGAAATGCTTTTAGACAATGCATAGTGGTTAATTTAATCTGGGTAAGGCGTCCACTGAAAGGATGATTGAATTTGTGTCAGTGTGCGAATGACAGTAACATATTTCTGCCAATAACAGTGAAGAGTAATGTTAAACAACGCAGCAGAACAAAGTGCTCCTTTCTTAAATCATAAGCCAATACGTAAGCATTAGGTAATGGTTTGATGACACAGTGGGAGGCAAACATTGCACTGACAGTATCAGAGTCAAAAAAGCACGTAAGAAAATGCAGAGATGACAGTATTTGTGAGACTGAGAAGGAATGTGTCTGTGATAATTAATCTTTTTCTTTTGTCTTTCCTGTTACTCAGAAACAGCTTTTTGTCACTCAAGATCAGGATTAGGCTGATACTACAAAAACATTACTAGTTTCTCTCAAATCTCAAACATTAGAAATATTTTTCTGATGTAGGGTTCTTTGGACTTGCCTAATCATCAGCAACATAGACTGCAATCTTGCTCATTTTTCTCTGTCAGGTGGCGCAGGGTACAAGCAGACATGCAGATGCGCTGGCAGGGTAACCCAGTCTTGCTCAGGGACACCAGCCTCCTTCATGGGGGAGCCAAGTAGCACCAGCTGGGGAACCTGGCAGAGACTGAGACACTTGTGGGATACTGGATTTTTTTATTTATTTTTTATTAACTGAAACATCTTCCAAGTTTGGTGGACATTTATACACCCAGAGAGATGGGGCAGGAGACTGGAACCATCTAACTACCAGCAAAGACAGTTCAACTTCACGTTTGAACCAGGCTTGGCAGCGAGATTCAGAAACATTTGTTTACGCAGACTGCTACTATTAACTATTGTTCTTACAGGATCACTCATGAATTCAGCATGAGTAAAGGATAACACTGTCTTTTTCTGTATCTCTGCAGAAGATGTGAGCAGACAGTGTCAACAAGAATTATGTGAAACTGGAGAACTCAAGGAGAAACAAGATGACTCGTGGGCAGTAGAGGTGGAAGCGAAAAGCATTCAAGAAACATGATAAAAAACGTCAATTGTGAAGAATGCCAACAAATTATGTCATGTAGCGTTTTGTAAACCAACACTTCACATGTTTAAACCTCTGCATAAATGGTAAGTAGCTCATCTTCATAATACTCTAGCAAGCTTTTGTCTTCCTTTGAAAGACAGAAACTTGAAGCAAGTAGATGAATCGTCCAGTGAGATAAATCAGGTCAGTGATACATCCAGGAACAGCATGTGACAATTCCTACTTCTCTCTTTAAAACAAAACAGAGCCAAGAATCAGCTGGGGTTTCCACCTTTGCCAAATATGAGTATAGCTCAGCTGAACCCTATCCATGAAGACCACACTACACCTGATGGAATTTGCTTCACACACAAAAGTGATTAACTGCAGATGTCAGTATGTATTGGTCTTACACAGGACCATAAAGTATTTTTGTGATTATTCATTTCATTTTTTTTTTAACTTTCATTTTGTTTAAAGATCTTTACCTAATTCTACTGCAGTGACTTTGTTGGTCTGGTTTCCCTTCTTGCACAATGTCCAGTTCTCTTGTGTACAGGTATTTTGCAAATACAACTCTCTGTAGCTATTTATAGGAGATACTCACTGCAGTATCTCTTAAAAACAGTTTTGTTTTATTAAGAAGTCCAAGTGTCGCATTTCTATACCACTGAAATTACCAGGTGACAGTGTTTTTACTTTTAAAATACCATTTCCAAGTTTATCATCCCACTCCATGACTTGTAATTCTTCTGGATAAACATGTTTCAGATCTGTGATGGTATCCCTGGTGATGGTTGCCATAGCGCTTCACAGGATTTTATTTCTACTCGTTCCTCAAAAGCAGGACTTTGGTTCTCTGTGGGAGGCCCAGAGTTGCACTAGTCTCAGATTTTATTGTCTTTGCTATTCTGCCCCCACTAGAGAATAAACTACCCAGACATGCCACTGTCATCTTTACCATATTCCATCCGCTCTGCTCAAAATGCACGTCACAAATCATTCTCGTCCTTTCCGTAGGACCTTATTACACATATGTTGGAAGTTTTCATTGGTTTCTACTTAGTTTCCATCTCAAGCACAGATTACTCTCCATTAAAATTTCAGACTACATTTTCTAATATCATGCACAATACACTGAATTTTTAAAATTTCAGTTATGTTCAAATATACTTCAAAAAACTTAAAAATAAGAAAGAGCAAAACCACCGTGATTTTAATTGCCTCAAATGCTATACTTTCTGTGGGAGCAAATACACCTACTTCTGACTGGTTCAGTCTCACTTGTTTTGCTAAATGCCTTCCCTAAAACCTTTTTTTTCCTAAGAGCTTTAGAAAAATTCCTGAGTCTTATTTCTATGAAATGACTGATATAATGACGATCTCAGAGGCCATGTCAGTGGCAATTAGGCATCAAAACCTCTATGGGAAGCTGAGCCATGCTGATGCATTTGAAGAGGCAGACCGTTTCCACTACCTTTGCTTATGTTAAAAGGTACTTTCAGGAGTGCCTTGTCTAAACAAAGCCAAAGCTGAAGGATTATTTCATATAACAGAGGCAGAATCTGGTTCACTGTTGTTTCAAAGTCAGGTGTTCAAACTGTGGTTTCTAAAGGGCATATATAAAAAACATATATCACATATCTCCTCTATGGTAGGTAGAGCAGTCATTTTAAATGAGTTAAGCACAGATACACGTTTTATATAAAATAGTAGTAACGACCTCTCTTCTGCAGGATTTGCATCTTCTGAGTGACTGAGGAACGGATAAACATAAATGAACTCTCTTACAGCCCAATTTAATTTTTGATATTTATTTGACCAGAGGACAAATTTGACATAAAATATTCAAGAAATGTATAGTATACCACTGAAGGCTATCGAGGAAGAAAAAGCTCCCAGAGGAGCATGGGCACAAGGCAGTAGTCTTCCAAATTCCCCACACGGTTGTTCAGATATGCGAGACAGCTGGTGTCAGAACAGCCCACCACTAAGACAACTATTTTGTGACCCTAGGCCCAGTCCTGAGCAAAATGGGTTACATGAGCAACAGCACTTGCCCACACAGGGTCTTGCATTACAGACCCATGCTTCTCTAGGATCTGCGGCATGGTGTGGCAGGAGGGAGGTGATGGAAAGGGCACAATGACATCCATTATCTGATCAGAGTTGCCTGGGAAATGGCTTTCTCCAGCCCATGAAAGTTTAAGATTGGAGACATTTTCCTGTTCCTTGCCAAATAATGTCTGAAGCTTTTCTAGTTTGTAAAGCAGTAAAAAAGCACAAAAGGTGTTTCTGGGAAGACTCATAACCAACCTTACTACTAGCCTCTATACCAATGGTTATATACCACTCACCTCCCTGCGCTTGCTCAGCCACAACTGTAGCAAAGAGTCCAACCTTTGCCCGTTTCCCTTTCCTGGTGGTAGATGGACCTACCTACCTGAACAGAAAGTGACTGCAGCAGCTGCAGCAATTTTAAATTTAGATCATCTTTATCCACTGCAGTAATTCTCCTGTCAGAACATTAACTAAGCTGTATGTGCTGGAGAAGAAAGGAGGTAGAAATCACCTGCTTGGAGTGTGTGTAAGGGTTGGCATGCCCTGTTAGGCTATCAGAGTTAACCAGAGGTAGCTGTTGACAGAGAGCTGCTCCAGGTCCTGCTCTACTTCATGGCCAGGATCATGAGTTCCATCTGTGAACTGATGGTCGGGTATCACTCTGGGGAAAAATGGTACCAATTACCAGGCATATCATGTAGGTCAATCCGAACATATCTATGTGACACAGGGCTGTGCAAAGGAACCTAAGCAGCTAAGTTAAAAATCCCATCGGTGTACTGTTCAGCTTGGGCGAATACACCTTGTTGATTAACAGGACTAATTAATTTGGTATACTGTACATAGCTCTGCTGCTGCAACAGAAACGTTCCCTAGTGCCTCACCAGGGCAGAGTTTAAACCAAAGAGAAAACACTGTGCCAATAAGTCAACAAGAAAACAGTTCCATCCTTTTCTAAGGATGTCAGTCAATGTTCATCTACTTCAGGCAAAAATAGAAACTCTCCCATAATGACCTAGTTCTTCTGGTTCACATTTCTACCTCTGTGTAAACTTGCATTGTTCAATGGGAAATTCTAAACTTTCCAGAGAAGCTAAAGCCTTCATTTATAAACACATCATAGCAGATTTACTGTTAGACCAATTATATTATGTGTGTCTCTTAGAAACACCCCATTAAAAATTATAAATAATCCAAAGAGGTTTTAAGTACTAATGAAATAAATGGACCCCGGGCATTGGAAAGAGCTAGGTATGGTTCAGGCAGGTGCCAGCCAAGTTTCCTCACATACTTCTCCTTGTGTCTCTAAGGCCTGACCTGCAATACACTTCTTTTCCAGGGGCAGGTTCCCCTCCTTCCACCACTGCGTATGTCTGTGTGTGGCCAGGCAACCATCCCCAAAATGCTTGCCATCAAAAAGGAGCAGGGAGGCGGCATGGCCTGAATAGATGAAATGCATACATACATGCACATGCCTACCTGTGCAGACATATTGGAAGCCTCAGGGTTTTTAATAGCTGAGAGAGAAAGAAAGTTGGTGGAATAAGTGCAGAGAGTGGAAAGGAACACGTGGCAAGAACAAGTGCATGGTACAAAGATGGGGCAGGCGGCTGTTAAGAACAGAAAGAAATGGGGCGTGTATGGCTTCTTAAGAGGGCAGATACATTCTGACACGTTGTGGGCTAAACAAAATGGTCAGTGGTATCAGATGGCAATATTAGCTATAAGAGATAATGGCACTTAACCTGTGCTGCAAACCAGCAAGAGGTGAAAAAAAGATTGCTCTGGAAGACGTGCAGCCGATTGCTCAGGTGGAGCCATTCTCCAAAGCAACAAGCACCTGGCACCATCAGGAGCAACCAAAGCGCCCAGCAAGGATGGCCAGGCAGTGGGAGGAGGCAGGGCTTCCGTAAGTGAATGAAAACAAGATTGGTTAGCCTTGCCTCAAAATCAGAGAAGAAGCAAAAAAAAAATCCCAATTTTTTTGAGGTGTTACAGAAAACCCAGGGAGAGTGAGGGCTTCTTTGCAGAAAACATCTTCTTTGGTATCCTGTTTCTTTTACTGTTATTGCAACTGAACATTCTTTGAAGCTGAAATAATTTCCTTCATCCTACTTTCCTCCCCCCTACCCTTGTTCTTAGCCTGGTTGAATTAACAATTTAAATTAATTAAAAATATATTTATCTAAGTCAAAGCTCTTTTATATAATGTGTTAAGAAGAAATATGACACATGGTTATAGCAGTTTCAAGTTTAACAGATTTTACCTTCCAAGCTCTGCAGATTTTCTCTACTGAGAAGACCAATTTTCTGTGATTACAGGGGTATCTTCAGAGCATAATTGTTGCCAAATTTCATTCATTCCTCCTTCAGGAAAAACCTTGATCTTTCTGACTCTCCTCCTATTTAGGTGAATATTTTTTTAATACAAAAAATACTTGATTGTTTTTCAAACTATTTACATTCTTCCTTTTCAAACCTTTTGTCCTTGTCCAATAGGATTTCTACATGCTCACAATTCCTGGAATATTTCCTCTGTGTCTGTCTGTTCCAGACTGAATTGGCTTTGGGGGGTTTTATGAACTTTACACATATTCCCAGCAATACGGGCTTCACTGTCTCTGCTTACTGATCTTATCGTAAGCCATTTACCATTTCCATTTTATCCTTCACTTAGACCCTTCTTCAAACCCATTCTTTCACATTCCTTCCCTAGGTTGTATAAAAGAGAGGTCTTTAATCTCTCCTTTCCTCTAATTGAAGCTGTCCTTCCCAGCGTGTTTTCCACTGCAATGCTCTGGTTTTCATTAAGCAATGTCAGCAATACTCCGGTTGCTGTTGCTTTCTGTTTTATGTGGTTTTGCAAGAATAGTAACAACTTTTTGTCTTTCCACAGAACACGGAAAGAAAGTTTTAATTTATTAGGCTCATAAAATAAAGCATTGCAGTACTGATGCCTTATGAGAACGAGGGCAAGGAAAAGACAAACTTCTGTTTCTAAGTCCCAGATAGGTAATGCATTACCAAGAGTTGCTGCCTGATCAGACGGACACACCAATACCTTCTAACTGTAGCTGGAATGACTGCAGGTCAACCGTCAGGTAAACAACATGAAAAGGTAGAGCTGGGAATGAAACAAGGAAAGGTTCCCTGAGTCATGTAATTGTGCTATCCAGGGGCATAGTGCACTTAAACAGTCACAAAATCCTGATCCAGATCTGCATGGCTGAAGGAGCTGGGACTAGTAAATCCCAGCGATAATTCAGTGTAAATTGAGGGGAGATGCTAAACATTCATACTTTGCTCTCTATTGGAAATGCACTGATTAGCAGCCACTGAGGATCCGACCAAATTAAAGACAAATAGTGGCTATTTCCATAAGCAGGAGGTCTTGGCTTCCAGCAGGAAGAGCTGGAATCAGAGAGCAATCAACAGAGCTCTGCTATTATCCACCAGCCACAGAGCTAACATTTTCTCAGATAACACACATAAGCAGTGATAATAGAGCAAGTTCCTAGCCTGACTCGACTCAAATGTGCAAGATTGTCAGTACTTTTGTGGTGTGCAATTTCTTAGGATCACACTTGCAGACAGCTAAGTTTGCTCTGAGCGAGACAAGTGATGAAAATGAAACCAGCATACTCAATATGTGCTGTAAATTGCATACAGCTGTTGGAGTAGGATAATACCTGCTTTTCTCATAGTTTGTTTTTAGTTAAAAAGAAAAAACAAGCAATTATTAGTTTTGAGTGGGAAGGGAGGAGAAGGAGAATTGAGGAATGAAAAGCAATTAAAAGCTTCTCAAGAAATTTTCTGGTGTTTGTTCTTGCCTTCTTCCAGGATGACATTTCAAAGCCAGAGCTTAAAGATCAGCTTGAATTGGAAGCAAAGAATGCATCAATGTTCAGAGTTTAATCAAGCTCAGCGTTGCAGTGAGACGTGGCACAAAACCAGCAGCTTCTGACTTACATGGTTCAAAGCCACTGCAAAAACTACAGGGTGTCACAAGGTGCTTCCCAGGCCAGCATAGCTGAGACCAAGGTATTTCTAACTACTAAGATATGTCCTGGAAATCAAGTTACAGGTCCTTCAGATAACAAGGTCTCTTGGGCTAAAAAAGTATTAACCATCTTCCCAGGAATTATTCCTATTACCACTTTCCTCCTTTATAGGTTTGTAAGTACTCTGCCTTTTTCAGTTTTAAAAGGTGAGCAGTGAGCAACTTCCACACCTGCCAACCAAAAAAGGGTCTGCCAGCTCTAACAGCTGATGAGAGCCCATTTCTCCACCAATGCTCTTCTGCTCTCTGCGTGGTCTCAGGCGAAGGCTGGCTGCCTGGGACAACACCTGGGAGTGGGAACTCAGACAGGCTCCCAAATGCCACACATCATCATGGGTTTTGGTTCTCTCTGCTTTGGGAACATCTGTGCCTCACAAAGGTGGCTCTGACCAGGACAAGGACAGTGTAGCACTGGGTCCAGAAGCTACTGTGGATACTAAAATCCAGATGAGCCATAAGTCCTACCTCTCAGCATGATTCACTACCCGAGTTACTTACCAGGTCTGGAGCTACTGCAGTCATGACCAATTCAGTAGCTCGCTGGCCATGGTGTCCTTCCTGGTGTCCTTCCCCTATTTGGTTCCTCCTAGCGTGGACTCCAGTAGGTATAACAAGACACCTAATGAGACATCAGCCCAGGATTTCTGAATAAGTAGAACTGATAGAAATTCAGAACTTGTGTACCACGAGGAGGTTTTGACATTTCAAGTTCATTTTTGTTGTGAATCAAAATTTGAAACAAATTATGTTTGCCAGATATTGAAAGTATTTTAAGTAATTTGTTTTGGACTGAGTAAAATGTTGAATATTTACCTAAATGATAGCTTTTTACTTTGCCTTTAAAAGATTAGAATTTTTAAACATTTACAAAATTAAAACTATTAGAAAGAAAGTCAATTCTAAATGGTAGACAGAAGAGTTACATTTGGGAAATGGAAAAAGGAACATTTCACCATTATTGGAATACCTCACTGACTTCTTTTAGAGTGATATTTCACATTAACAGGCACACATCCCCAGAAAAATAGTAATTATGAAGCAGCATTTTCTGATCAATAAACACACTGGTGGAAATTTTCTGTTCCACTTCAAAAAGAGTGCTGATTAGGTGCGCTGGTGAGTAGGTCTCCATGAAACATCATTTGGAGTCAGGGACATTGACAGGGAAGGCTTTTACGGAAAAAGTGTTGATCTAAGGAGGATTTTAAAATTCTGAGCTTGTTGCTCTAGTTCTTGACTCATCTTTTTCTAAGTTTTTTTTCTTGTTTAGCAGGCAGCTCTTGCCTGGGTTTATTCGCAGTCAAGTCCATTTGACTTTTCTGAAAGGAGACTATGTAGAGCAAGTAGAGCAAGACTCCCCCTTCCTTTCTTCTTTAAAGCCACCATGGGGAGTCTAAGATGTAGTATTGGTCACCAAATTTTTGTAAATAAAGCTCTTCACATACCACGCACTGTGAAGTAAGAGGTTTAATTCATGTTGCATGGTTAGTGCTGCATGAGGATTAATCTAGTCACAAAACCTGATAATTCTGGTTTGTGTCTGGAAAGTTTTAGAATAAAAGACATTCCACTTTGCCTTTCGTTCCCAGTCAATGCTACTCTATCACAACTGTTTCCAGACGGTTATTTTAGACGCTAAAGAATTTTTGTGGATTTTAAAAGAGGCTTTGTAATGCATTGTGATTAAAAAAAAAAAAGGTGTTTGGTTAAAAGACCTACTTTCCTGTAAGTGTACTGTTACAATTTTATTCTAAAGTTATTCATTAGAGCTTTTTTTGATTGCTATCATCTGAAAATATTATAAACTGTAGAATGAGAAAATTTAAATAAACCAGCCTATATTAGTCGTCCTCTGGCCTTAAACTACAGACCAGATTTCAAATAACCTGAGTAATTAAAGCCAAAGGCAGTTTATTTAGGAACTTCAATTTTGGCGACTTTGTGCTCAAGTCTTAAATTTTGCTCAAGCCTAAGTAGCCATTCCATGTTCACAAAAAAGTAACACAATATCTCCTCTCCTGCTTAGTGAAACCTGCGCAAACTGCGGCACTTTCTAACCACAGCAGAGGCTCCCCGATGCTGGGATGTGACTCTCTTCCACCCTCTTCCCATAAGCAATGCACGACGCTGGAAACACTTCTCTGAGGCAAGGTCTGTTGTATTTTGCAGTCACTGGTACCTGGGCTGTGTAGTTGTCGTTGAGACATCACTTTTACCTACTGTCGTTTTGTTTTCACTTGAGTCATTTTCCTTCCTAGCCTGGGTTACACTGGGGAGATGGCAGCTGGGGAAAGAAAACCTCTTACTAGACTTCTGCAAATATGAAAAATAAGTAAGAACTTAATAATGCAAATTTCAGCTTGAGTCAACGAGCACACGATGAAGTTCAGGAAGCAGGCAGAGAGCAATGGGGGCTGCTAACAGTTCGGCAGTGGCTGTTTCCTCTGCATTGATCAAGAAACTGTCCTTTTCCAGGGAACATCTGAAATGACAATGCAGCTGAGGTGAGAGGTGCTCCCTGAGAAGAGCCCAAACCGGACTCTGGGATTTCATGTAAACTTCTGTGCCACAAGGACAACCAAGCAGTAGTTAATTAACAATGTAGATTAATGCATGCCATATACTGCATATTATAGTACACCTGGAGTAATTTCAGTGCTAAGCCCTGGTCCATGTGCTGTGACATACTTATTTCCAGCTGACTATTTTTGGATCTTCAATCTTTCTTTAATTTTTCAAACTGTCACCAACAGTGTGTTATATTGCAAAAGTGTCTGTGACTGATGGCAGGCTAAGGTCAGACAGAGTGTATCCAGCTTTTTTATTTGGAGGAATGCACTTTCTGTTGCAAGTGCCCTCAAGCACCACTCTTAGTCTTATCATGAATTGCTTCTTTTATCAGTGTCGCATAGTGTATGTTTGGTTCCTTCAGACAGTGGCTAGAGATGTTTAACAGCTTTCAGTGTCACCATGATTACTCATTTTGTCCCAGTGCTTTGTTGTTAGAGTCCTACCCTTCATTCATGGGGGCGGGGAGCAGAAAAAATCTTTATCCGGCTCATACCTTTGGACTCCACTCTCCAGGGCTCTCCAGATTCACACACGTGATTCACAGTGCCATATAGCTCTCTCCACCTAATGCCAAACATGGCAGGCTGGAAGAATCACTATTGTCTCCTGCACTTTCCCTGCTACTCATGGAAACCAAGTCCTCACCAGCTTCCCAGTCCTTTCATGCAACAGACCTTACAGAGACATGTGGGTGGTGTTTCTGTAGCATGGGGAGTATTGCATCTTGGCAGAAATGTTTTTACCCGTGCTTTGAGTTATGATAGGTGAAAAATGTTTCTATCAAGCACTGAGGATCTTTTCTTTCCAGCTCTGATGGAATATGAACATCTCAGGAGTGACAAATATCTATTTAGCATTGCTGCTATGGAAACAGTAACTTCCCAGTTATAGTCAGTAAGTATAGCGTAGAGTAAGAAGTTATAAGTTGGGTCTCCTGGTCATGCAGATGCTGTTTCCTCACCGGGCAGAGGATTCAGGCTGAGGTGACCTGTTTCCTGAGAGACCAAGGACTATGTTCCTGGTCCTATGGCTTGGGTGCATAAAAACATACTCCAGGCTTTGGTGAACAAAAGCAAACATACCACACCTAACACAGCTTAAATAAGAACTCGTTCTTCCTTTCAACTTTGTCTCCCTTGCAGAGTCTTGAAATCATCCTCCTGTGTACACCGGGAACCACATCATGTTGCTTAGCTCTTCGTGAATGGCTTCCAGATGTCCGGTCAGGGCTATGTGAAGTGTTTAGTAATCAGGGGACCCAAATAGTAGGGTCACAAGGTGCACTGTAAAAAGGCCTTGTATATCATACACACCATGTCTTCCTGCCTCATTACTTCTATTCCAGCCAAAGCTGCCAAATATTAGGCTCATTTTTAAACACTCGTCTGTCTCCATGTAAAAGAACATTTATTACTGCATCTTCTACATTACATCTCAAATTCACAAATAGCTTTATATACATGCTTGTTCTTACTGTACCATGTTTGATTTTGATCTAAAACACCTACCCTGTCAAGTTATTGTCTGTGCTATACCTGATATGTGCTGAAGTGAGAAGCATCCTCTGTTTTTTCAGTCTTACCCGGTTTCTTATACCTCACTTGTGGCAAGTCATCAAACACAGGCTGAAGCATGAAAATGTTGTTGTAACAAGGGTGTCATGGTTTGGTTTCCCCTTCAAAATCCACTTTAAACTATTCCTCATCTTTACCTTTGCTACTCAGAGTAACCATCTTCAGGACAATCCTTGACACTTTGCAGCCTTCTCTGGGTTTTGCTCTCTGCCAGTCTAATGAACTTATCACCTCTCCTGTGCTCAGAACTGCTTTTCCCCACAAGAACCGTAACATCATTCATATATTTTTACTGAAATTATCCTTGAAATTGAACCCTTTCTTTATTATGGGATCAGGAAAGTAAGACTTGATTTTTAAACACCATCTGGATAATACAAATGTTCAAATTAAAAAGAAAAATCTAACTAACAAGGTAAAGCAGAGTTAGCATCATCAAACGTAATGGAGGAAGTAATCACAATTCCTGTATAAAAGATGGGAATACACAAGAAATAGACACCATTTCTCCATTAAAAGAGGCATTGCCTGACCTTGTTTTCAGAATTCTAGGAAGATTAAATTTCATTATTTAAATGGAAAAAGATGGCTAATATGTTGTATACGCTGTTCTTTAAGAAACAAGTACTACCAGGAAAGGGAAACACAAGATCCAGGATGATTTTCCCTCTTGTTCTGTTCTGCAGCATTTCAAAATTCAAGATCAATTCAGGTATATAACACCACATACTGACAAAGATTGTATTTTACCTATTTGTGTTTATATGACTGCTAATTAATGGGGTGATGGTGAATGCATTACATTGGGGAAGCTGGCAGAAACTGTTTGAATAATCCATTTATTCTCATTTCCTTGTCAATGAACAATTGGGAATTCTGACAGCACACATCATCACTGGACAATGTGGCTTGTGGGAGCCAAAGCATCTGATGGGAATGTACCCATTACACCGTATTTTCTTTGTATTACTGTCAGGGGTCTAGTCTGTTAGCTGGCATTCCTGCTTGCCCAGGCAAGCTGTCTATGGGCCCATACCCCATCAGAAAGACCACTCAAAGGCCAGTGACACCCAACCTTTCAGGCTGTCAGGGAGAGCACCTGAAGCCGTGGGGGTGAGAGACTCAGGTGACCCCAGAGCATGGCAGCCCTGAGATCTTTACACCTGGGACTATGCTTGCAGGAGGACTCGGACCCAAAACTAACTTAAGACTTGCAGCTGCACAACAAGAGCTAACAGGACCTTCCACCTCTTTTACCTGGAGATAAGGGAAACCCTTCTGACTGAGAAACTGCATAGCCAATTCTTACATTAAATAGGTGTTTAAAAGGCAATCTCAGATTCTGCAAACCCTACTGCATGAGCTTATCTTTGCTTTCCAGGTAGGTCTGCTGGTTTTAATGGGACTGCTCATATACATCAAGTTGATCATGCCTTGTAAGAATGAGCCCTTTCCCCTTGTGCTGGGTTTGGCTGGGGTAGAGTTAACTATCACTACTATGATTTTCTTCATAGTAGTTAGTATGGGGCTAAGTTTTGGATTTGTGCTGGAAACAGTGTTGATAACACAGGGATGTTTTTGTAACTGTTGAGCAGTGCTTACTCAGAGTCAAGGCCTTTTCTGCTCCTCACACCACCCCACCAGCAGTAGGCTGGGGGTGCACAAGAAGTTGGGAGGGGACACAGCTGGGAAAGCTGACCCCAACTGACCAAAGGGATATTCCACACCATGTGACTTCATGCTCAGCATATAAAGCTGGCAGAAGAAGAAGGAAGGGGGGGATGTTCAGGGTGATGGTGTTTTGTCTTCCCAAGTAACTGTTACGCATGATGGAGCCCTGCTTTCCGGGAGATGGCTGAACACCTGCCTGCCGATGGGAAGTAGTGAACAAATTCCTTGTTTTGCTTTGCTTGCGTACACGGCTTTTGCTTTACCTCTTAAACTGTATCTCAACCCACGAGTTTTCTCACTTTTACTCTTCTGATTCTCTCTCCCATCCCTCCGGGGGAAGTGAGTGAGCGGCTGGGTGGTGCTTGGTTGCCAGCTGGGGTTAAACCATGACACCCCTCTTCCTTGCATCAGACCAAAGACCAGACCTCTACAGTAGAACGTGACATACCAGACAACTTACAGCTTCTTAACATTATAGCACAAATTTAGTTGTGCTTCCCCAAGGATGATGGTCCAATGCCAAGCTGTCCCTGACATATCCCTTGGAAAGAAGAGGAAAGGGGAAGAATGGAGACACAGCCAGGGTATGAAGAGCTTGGGCAACATGGGTTGGCCGCTTCTGCTGCTGCTGGGGCTTTGGCTAGGTAGGAGAACCCCTGCCCGTGCTGAGCAGTGTGACTGTCCTTCCCCACTGCTGCGCCACTCAGCTTGGTTCCCCTTCCATGGCAATCAGGTTCAGTCCCATGGGGCTGAGGTGGTTTTGCTGCTGCTCCCACCAACCTGATGCCAAAGACAGCTGGCTGTCTGCACCTATGTTGTCTTCACATCGGAGTGGGTCTCACTGACTGGTTTAAAACCTGCAGTGAGAGCAGCCAGGCCTTTTTGGCTAGCAGAAGACCTAGGTCCAGATGTGCTGGTGTTATTATGCATGTACATAATATTGATCTGTGCATACCTGTGTCATGATTTAGCCCCAGTCAGCAACCAAGCACCACACAGCCGCTCGCTCACCCTCCCCCACTGGTGGGATGGGGGAGAAATCAGAAGGGCAAGAATAAGAAAACTCACAGGTTGAGATAAGAACTGTTTAATAGTTGAAATAAAATAATAATAATAATAATAGTAATAAAAATTGCAATGAAAAGGAGAACAAGAGAGAGAAACTAAACCCAGGGAAAAGAAAACAAGTGATGCAACCTCTCACCATCTGCCGACCAACGTCCAGCCAGTCCCCGAGCAGTGATCGTTGCCCCCCGGCCAACTCCCCCCAGTTTATATATTGAGCATGACATCATATGGTATGGAATAGCCCTTTGGGCAGTTTGGGTCAGCTGTCCTGGCTGTGCCCCCTCCCAGCTTCTTGTGCACCTGGCGGAGCATGGGAAGTTGAAAAGCTGAAAAGCTTACACTGACTTAGTGTCAGCACTACTTAGCAACAACTAAAACATCAGTGTGTTATCAGCATTCTTTTCATGCTAAATCCAAAACACAGCACTATGCCAGCTACTAGGAAGAAAATTAACTCTATCCCAGGCAAAACCAGGGCAACCTCTCAATTAGGACACATGCTAGACCTGCTGGACCTGCTGGATTAATTGTCTATGTGTAAATGCATGGCACAGCAGCAGCGGCTTTGTTATGTCCTAGTTCTGGAGCGACCATGCATGCATAATCTAGTTGCACAGACATATTAATCATATTTGGAGGTAGCCATTTTGTTTGCCTTTTAAATAAGACATTTGATCACAGATGGATTATCTTTATCCCTGTGTACAATGCCATGACCTTTCTGGACTGTTATATAAATATTTAGTCCTCTTTTTTGGCACCCAGTCATTTCCTGTGCTTCAAACAAAGAGATTACTAAACACAAATACATTTGAGATGAATGCTCAAGTAAGAGTAAACTCATCTTTCTCTTCAGTGAACAAACACAGTGGAAACCTGACAAGAACAAAACCGTTGTAGTCTGAAATGCATTCATTACTGACTGAACATATGCTATGATTGCTACTATCATTTATCATTGCCTGGTGGCAAAGCAAGACCCATGACTAAGCAATGTCAGTGATCACATAATGCCCTTCTCTGTGCATAGTCATAGTCTTCTTACAGCTATAAAAATTTCAGGCTCTCACATCGTATCGATTTGAAAACCTGGAATGGACTTGGAAAGGTAAAAAGCCCAGAGATATTTGAACATCAGGCCTTCTCAGGTCATACAAACCCACTCTCTCCACTGGGTTCTCCTCCACAGTCCCATTTGATAACCCCATTAGTAAATTTAGAACAGCAAAAGCACAAAAAAGTAATGCACGATCCATTCTGGCCTTGCTTTAAAAGGCCATTTTTCCAGGCAGCTGGCCAGGCTCACATTAGCCTCCTTCCTGACCTTTCCAAGCAACAAAGTATGCTGCTCACCAGTGACAGTGCTATTAACCACTGAGACCACAGAAGCGGAATACCTGAAGTAAAGCACCATTTCAAGAATATTCATTCAAAGGTACCTTAGGTCCAGATCTCTTTGGACTGAACAGATGTTAAAAGATTTGTTGGTTCTGCAGCTGTGAACCCCTTGCAAATGCATTATTTCATAAGAAACCTTTCCATTTTATTAGAAGACAGATGGCGTGCTGAAAGGGGCTGTGTCAGTCTAGCCTAATAACACAAATAAAGTGGTAATTATTTCCTTCTGTGCTTTTCCGCTGTTTCAGTGTATTTGAAGCTATTACTATATTTGCTGGTTCTCTCGTTAGCATATAATATGAAATCCCTCAGCAATGGAAGGTACTTCAGATTGGATGCGGCAGCAGCAAACAGCGCAGATGATACATTGAGAAACTGGAAAGCGCTAGAAATGTAAGAAGTGTTCCCCTTTCTTTTGGCAAAAGCTTAGCAGGGGAAAAAAACAGACATTTTCAGAGGAAATGGGATACAGCTTTTCAATCAGTTCTTCACTAAGCAAAGACTGTAAGATTGTTTGTCTCCTCAGAGGTCATTTTTGCTCAGATCATGAAGCAGGGCACTAGCAGAAGAGCTTCAAAAGCAAAGAAAAGCTAAAGTCAAATTAGTCAGAGAAGCAAAAGTGGAACAAAACTTGAAGTCTGGAAAAGTTTAGGCAAAACCAAATAGGAAAAAAAAACAGGAAAAAAAAGAACATCTTTATTATGATGCACAGTAATGCAACTAAGACGGAATTACTCCTGTGAATAATGGTTTAGAGTTATTAAAATTTGAGGAAGACAGGATGATACAAAATATACTGAATATACTGCACAGTTCACTCTTGGAGTGGTAAAAGTGGGATCAGCTACCTTGATATTTCTTATATTTCATATAGCTTTGTATCATGTCAGAAGCTTTTAATAATACTTGTATTTTGCCAAGAAAGCGACATTCCAGTTCCAGTATCAAGAGAAGGAGATTTGTTTCCTAGAGGTGTGTTGGACCAGTCCAGAAGATGTAAAAGATAATGGGTGAGGAGGAGACAGCATCTCCAGAGCAGTGTTAGAGAGTGAGGAAAGGAGCAGATAATGCACTGCACTGATTCCTTAGGTGTGCGGCAAGCACAGAGGCAGGCTGAGGAGAAAAGGAGAGCCCAGATGGGGAAGGTGGGAGGTTTGGAGGCAGGGGAGCGGAGATGGAGATACAGGTGAGAAGTGAGAAAGCTGAAAAGGGTCAAGGTAAAGCGGGCAGAGATGAACTTCTGAAGAAGCAAGGAAACTGGTTCAGTTCATTTCCTTGTGGTGACTATATTGAGCAAAGATATTTCTCTGTCCCCCCTTGACCTTACTACCTTATCCCTAACCTGTGTCCAAAAGGTTCTTCTTACCTTTGAAAAGGCCAACTTCAGAAGGCTTCAAGCTTGACCTATTTTTTAGGTATCTGATTCCAATGGTAAGTTTTCTATAATTGAAGAATCTTTTTTCCTCCTGAATAAATGCGTCAGTGCTATGTTTCTTTCTGTTTATCGCCTGCAGCTTTTCGTATGTGAGAAACCACAGACATCTTCCCTTTGGGAGGAAAAATCAGTCAAGTCTGTATTAGCTGGAGAAAGAAAAAAAAAGCAGTTTACCAAATGATGAGGCAAAGACTTGAGCTGATTTCCACGGGAAGCATAGACATGGAGGCAACCCTCCAAACCAATTCGTACAGGACTCCTGCTCTTACAGAAGTTGTTCTATAGAGCAGGGAGAACAGCTTACCATGAAGACTCACAGGCCATCACCCATGGCACCTTCTAGAGCAATCCCAAGAGCACACTGAATTCCAGGTTGCTCACAGAAGTTGGTAGCCACCACCCCGTTGTGTCCTGTGAGCAGCTGGAGCTCTTTTTACTCTAAGGCTACCCAGCCACACACATCCAGTGTCAACACTCTCAGAGGACGGATGCTACAGCCCTTTCAAGAAAAACTCAAGTTAGCAAGGTCCAGCCACCCCACAGCAGGTAAGTGTCCCTTGGGGAGTATGCTAAGCAGTAGATACACTCTGCTTCCTCCCAGATATGCTGGCAAAGTCACCTCTGAGCTCATCCCAAAGTGGTTCCTATAGTCAGACCATGTAGATGAAGCAGTAGGTTATTTTTACTGGCCAAGATTATACCCTCTGCCATCACTTTCATACCCTCTTATCACGCCTCTCCTCCTACACTTGCTCTTAGAAGTTACATTGCCAGCTGAAGTTACCTTTAGGTTAGAAGTTACCGTGAAGTTAGAACCATGACAGTGATTAATATATGAGCAATACTGCCCGCCTCTTTGAAATAAATCATAAAACTGTGTTTCTTCAGACAAATACTTTTTAAAAAACCACAACATATTAATTTTTCTCACCTTAAAAAACCCACCTCATTGTTTCTGTTTTCCTAAATATAATTTCTCACCTTTTTTTGCTATCATTGTATAATACCACACTTTCTGATATAGTATCATTTTGTATACAAATGTTCTATGTCAACATCCCCTGAAAGCAGCATTTTTTAACTTCAGCATCAATGTTACTTCAAAGTTATCACAATGTCACATCAGCCAACTACTGCGGATCCAGCAAAAATGATAGTATTGTGGTATTTAACTCTGCTTTCTTACCTAAACTACCCTCCTATAGAAATCACAAAGTGAAAATGGCCTAAATAAGAACAGAATAAAGAAATCTGAATAATTTCTGAAGTGGAATAATTTGTTAGGACATTAAGTTAGAGGAGATACTAAATTTAAGAACAATGAGTAGGTAATCACTACAAAAGTTTCTTTTTGAGAGCCTTGCAAAAACTTAGAAGAGAACAGCCTTTGAAAACAGATGATGGAATGAGCATAAAGCAATCTTTTTTCTTGAATCAATAAAGACAGCTACTAGATTATGAAATCAGACAAAACAGGAACAAAGTTTTCTTTCTGATGAAAGCCACAGAAAGAATCGGTGATCCAAGAAGCACCAAAGACATGTATCTGGAGATAAACCGTAACTATTTTGAGGGGAAAAGAAATCCACAATGCAGAGGGCTTTCATTATTATTAGAGTGGTTCCAATCTTTCTAGGAAAGTAAAATACAATATCAATACGGTATCATTACTTTATGTATGGAGTATGGGCTTAACATTAACAGATTTCAGATGGAGCAGAACTAGAGCAATGCTGAGTGCTTTGAGCAAAACCACCATGGCATTTTCCAAAGATAGAAGACATCCTTACCGATCTAAAGACAGCACTGACAGTCACAAAACCTGGCTGTAATCCTCAGCTTTGCCATTGTAACCAGTGTGTGGCCACAGGGAAGTTATTTAATTTCTTTGTGCTGTAGTTCATTGCAAGAACTGGCAATGTACTGCTTGCCTCCCTTCTGGGGTTCTCGGTGATTTGGTACTAGACAAAAGAGGTCTTACAATAAAACATTTTGCTTGATGAACTCAAATTTCACTGACAAATTAAGAAAAGTTTTGATTTCCTTCATGCAGTTTTGTTCATTAATTTCTCTACTATAAATTATTACTTCCCTTCTCCCATACAACACAAAACTGATTTAAGTGCCATTGTCTTCAGTGGGAATGGGATTAGAAACTTTCATAGAAACTGCTGGCAGTATTGTGGAAACATTGGAAACTACCATGGAAACTTATTCATTGAGGGCATAAGAAGCAGAAAGAGTTAGTAATTTTAAAAGTCATACAATTCATAAGCTGTGTGGTTAGTTCTGGCAGCGAGAAGTGAGATTCTTTAATAGACCTAATGGATGATGTCAAATTCTATGTTTAAATATCTAATGTGATTTAACTGCCTAAGAGTATCCTATTGCAGGTTGTCTGGCTTTCGAGGCACATGAAATCTGATCAGACACCAACTGCATATAACGTTACACTCCTAATAGAGCAGTCAGTATGTGACACAGATGTTAGCCTTCTCTTGAGGGATCTCTCTTCAGGAATAATTAGTTGGTGGCATTGTTGCTCAGAAAGAAGAGAAAGAACCCAGATAAGAAACGTTAACTGATTTCAGGTTTTCTGATAAGTGGGCACATACACAGAGCTTGAATTTAACAGGAACTATTCATGTTGTGACCACTACTTCAGATTCCACCTCTAACCAGCAAGTTTCTTGAACTGCTTGCAAAGTCTGGTGATTTGGTTTACAACACAGGGGACACGTCCTCAAGTGATATAAGCCTCTACTACAGTAGGAAGATGTTACTTTATATTATCTGAGGGTCTGTAGAAATGTTAAGATAATTTTCCAATAATATTTTAGCATTTTCAGGGACTTCAATGGCTGGAAATTTTGACAATGACACTTTGAAGTGTGTGAGTGGTTTTACAAACTTTTTTGCCCTGTCTCCTCAAGGCAGGTTTAATACCACGATGCACCACTTGAAAGTATAAAACTAATCACATCTGCCTGCAGCATTAGGCAGCCACATCCCTCCTATCTCACCATTGTTTTCTCTGAAAATAACCTGGAGACATAGGAAGACTAAATACGTGGTGTGATTATTAAAACGATAAATCCTTCTCTCACAAAAATCACCAGTATTTCAGACTCAGATGTGCTAACCAGTAGAAGAAAACTCATCCGGCATCATGCTGAGACTCTAATAGAACTCAAACTATCCCTGACTTCAACTTCATTGATTTCAGCTTTCTTATCAAAGGAGTCAATATTTTTAGCACATGTATGTCTGATTAATAGACAAAAGTAGTCTGCCGGGAGGAGAGTATCAGTAGGGATACAGTTGTCACAAAGGGGAATTTTCTTAAAGATAGACCATCAAAAAGCCTATAACCATCATAGTTTCCATTTATTCCCTTCTCCCTAAAGGCTTTAGTGTGCTTACATGCAACGTTTTGTCTGATGGCTTGGCTATAAAAGTTGCTGACAGTAACATATACTCATCTTAACAAATTACAGGGACATTAAAGGCACTGGGCTTCAGTTTTTGCTTTCTGAAAGCTTCCTCTGCACTACTCTAGTTGTAGAAAGAAGTCTTTTCATAAATGAGAACTAACCTCATTGCTTTGACAAACTGCAGCAGCATTTTAAAAGCAATCAGTGCTCTATATTGAAAAAAAGGTAATAATGCAGTGCTCCGGAGGGCTGATAACACCATCAGTGAGAAGAAACATGTAAAATTCTCTGCTGGTCTAAAGTGATGTGGTGTTATTGAACCAGGCTACCTTATGAAAGGTAAACTTATTTTCTGCGTATCACAGTATTGCCTCTTCTGTACTGGCTGCCTGGAATGAAAACCAATGAAAGTGGCCAAATAAAACTGCAGGCAGCCTTGGGCTCCATGAGTCCATTTCCTCCCCTTCTGTACCAGCATATTGTCTGTACCATAATATTTTTGCTTATTTATCTTGCAAGAACTTTGCAAGAGGAACTGGACTTGCAGTGGATACTGCCTCTGGTACAAGCTTCTGGGTGTATTTGATCGCAGGCTCCTTCCTTGAATACAGCAAGTTAAACCAAGTATCTACACAGCCCAAAGCACATCTGTGCAGCGGCGGGTGCCCTCGCAGCCTCACCGATGTCAGTAGCAATGTATCAGGTCAGTGGTTCTTCCTGTATCGTTT
>VYZW01003550.1:0-36423 GCA_013401315.1 Balaeniceps rex | reverse complement strand
GAATCATAGCAATGGGTCCTTAGCAAATTCAGAAATTTCGCAAGTCTAATCTAGAGTCTGATCTGCTCTCTCCCCCTGGCACAAGAGTGAGTAAAAGAGAAAGGAAGAGTGATGATATTTTCAAGTGTAAAACTTAAAGTATTTTTAAAAGATGCTGAAAGCAACAAAAATGCACTTTTAGCTTGTTACTTTAATTTATTTGCTGTTCACTTTCAGCATTCACGCACAAAGCACAATACTGTGATGCTATCCAGTAATAAAAATATGCATAAAATTAAAAGAGAGAAAAATAAAGCTTGGAGGCACCTGTGTTTGCTTTATTTGAAGCTGTCAGAGCAAAANAACACGTTCTGCTGCTTGTAATTAGACAGCAAGTAATTTCCAAGGAATAACTAATTCAAGGAGTACATATGATGCTATATAAAAATCTAAAAGCCCTTTTTTTTCTGTGTTTTAGTTAGGAGAGTTGCTTTGTACTTTACAGTTAATTGCAAATCACCATCAGTTATTAAAGGTATGTCAGTTTTTTGTACAGCGGATGTGTGTTAGGAATCTTGTTGGGCAAAGACTGTCTATATCAGAGATGGGAGTGCAAAACACCATGTGTGTTGGTGGCTTTGTGGTCTGAGATAAACCACATTTGCTGTTTGAGTAGTTACATGTGTGTGGTACACTTTGATACCTGGGCAGAAGACGCATTAGAATTACAGCCAAGAAAAAGAAGTTAAAATAACTGCAGACTGTTTATGAACATAGAAATGACTTTTCAGGTAAGCTGACATAAGGAAAAGACCACACATACACCAGCACTTGAAGTATCACAAGTTTCCTTTTTTTCTCCCTCTATAAAAGAAACAAAGGCTGTTTGTAACTCCTCAGACAGTCCTCACCTAAATCAATTATTAATAGTACAGGCTCTCGTTTGACTCACCACAGCCCTCTGACATTTAGTAGACAGTTTTCTTGATGATCTTTGTGCTTTGTTGGTGGGTGAAGCAGCTAGAGCTGCAGATAAATGTTGATCTGAGTCAAATCTGTCCCAAAGTGAGGCCATTTGCCCTGATACACAGGCTGATACAGGGAAACATCATGTGTTTCTCAGAGAGACAAAACAGTCTTTTTTCTCCTAAGCAGCTCCCTCCAGTAATTTTGCTAATCTTAATAATTCTTACTGTGTCCCTGTACAAGGCAGAGGTAGGGTGAGCGTCAACTAGGGCAAATGAGCAAGGTGCTGCCTTCTGCATGGCAAAGGTGGCATGGGACAAACCTGGATGTGAAAAGAGTGGTGGACTTTGTCTAAAGGAAGGACGGGCTGCCTGGAAAACCTGAGACAAGATGCCAATGTTTTACACAGAGCTTGTGGCCAAGACCAGGGAGATACAGAGAACTAAAAAGGGCTTGAAATCACTATGTGATCATCGCTTCCTTTTTCCAAGCTAAAAAAAAAAATCAAGAACAGAAATTTTGGCAAAAATCATCTGATTTGACTGTTTGACCTCTACAGGATGGGAATGGAGAACTTCACCCAGTAACAGTAGCTCAGTAGGTTGCAAGCCTCCTGTATGAGCTGTAATAAGTTTCTGCATACAAAACACCATCATAGTGAGTTGAAGCACATCAGCCAAAATCTAACATCCCATGTAAAAGCAAAGCCATGTCCCTCTCTGGAAAACCCTGAGTAAATGTGCTTTAAACAAGAGACAGCTTTGGAACAGAAGAATTGAACTCCTACCTCAGAGCTCCCCTAAACCAAAAATTCCTTCTGGCAAGAAGCTGGCACTGTGGTAGCAACTGCTAAACCAGTGTTGCTCCTGCTTCCCCTCCATGCTGTCTCAGAACATAGGCACACATTTTCCTGAACCACCATCCTTGTGCATTTGCACATGATTGTACACAATTCTACTCCGCCCTGTTGGAAAGTGCAGATTTTCATGCAGACTTGAGGAAAGACAGCCGAAAGTCAAGTGTGGAAGTGGGAGTCAAGGAGAAACATCCATGAATATTTCTCAGTTCAAGCACCATTGTATTCCTAGAATTGTCTCAACCTTTCAAAGTAAGTAGTTGCATATGAACAAAAGCATCCATATCCCAGCTGGCTGGTATCTGCAGTTACTGTGCATTATTAAATATTTATGGAGGAGCAGCTTCCAATAAGACTGAGTCGAGCACAGGAGCAGCATTTTCATCTAAGGTTACCTCAGAGTCCAGATGTCATTCAGCTTGATCCATGTCTTGGAAGCTAACTGTGGCTGCAGCATTTACAATTCACAGAAGAACACTGTAATTAAGTCTTGTCTGACTTTTTAAAAGTATACCAGAGTTTTATGTGCATGCTGTGACCTTACACTGGTTAGTGACAGCCAAAGCTTTGTAAAGCCTTAACCTACCTCATTCCTCAGTTGAGAGGCCAAGACTAGGTTGTCCAATACTCACCCCAAATTGCTTTTCAGAGGTACCTTGTTCCCCTCTTCAGCTAAGCCCAGAGACGTAGCTCTGGACATGGTTTGAAGTATGTGTGGATGGAGGGGTTTTAGTCACAAACGTTATTTTTAGTGTGGTAAGGCTGATGTCCACAGCACCTTTCATAGCCGGAGGAGTCAGATGGGTGCCTCTGCAGGGCCATCCAGAACAGAAACCAAGCCTTAGGTTCTCCTGGCTGTCTTATGGGTGAGCTTATTTCTATCCCTTTACCGAAGAGGGAGCTCAGAAAGATGCACTTCCTAAGGCCACGCTCCCACCCCCACCATGGAAGGGATTAGGCCTGCCAGAGAGCAATTCAGATATAAAGGACAATTTGCAGCTTTAGAGAATTACCTCTCTTATCCAAATCACTCCCACTTGCTGCCTCCCAGCTCAGTGGGGACAGCAGATCCTGTCAGAGATAGAGTGTTAGCTTCGGTCGCCAGAAAGTGAGAGAAGGACGATTTTACTGCAAAGTGCGACTTTCGCCAATACATTCGTCCTAATTCAGAAAACAAACACTAGAGCAAAATATCACTACACTTAAATGAAAACATAACTTTAAACATAAACTTTTGCTAGCTATACTGAGCAAGCATAACAAATACTGGCTCAGTTACTTTTTTCTGAGAGGCAATGAAGCCTTCCAAAGGACTTTCATCCTGCCGTTAGCTAGAAGTAACTGAGAGAGTTGCATTAAGTCTGAAGGTTGTGATGTTCAAACTGCAAATCTCATATTACAACACTTTGTGTCTTACTTTATACTCATTGTGCTACCACGCTGTCCCTTGATGCAGTTTGTTGCAGGTGGACTCAAAGATGAAACAATTTCTGTATTATTTTTAAAGGAAGGCTGAAGTGAGAGCTAACAGTACAATCCTGTATATCCACTATGTGAATGCTCACAATGCTGACCTGCTCTGAGGTTCCTGAGAAGCTGCCAATGCATTGCCTTTGTTTGTACAAAGTTTAGCTGTCTCTCGATAAGCTCCTGAATTCTATAATAAAACAGCAAGAGCAAAATGTACTCTAGAAGATGGCCTAATGCAAAACTGTGGCATCAATTTTAAAACATAATGTTACTGCCTTTTTGGAACCTTTTCCCATTCTAATGTGCATGTCAGCCGTGATAAAAATATTGAGCAACAAGCTTTGAACTATTTTGGTGCTCTGTTGAAGTGTTTGAACAATACTGCCATGTCAATTTAGATACATTTTACAATAATCGGTGATTTGGGACAAATTATAGAGTAAACACAGCATGTCTGAACCAAACAAGTTCTTTTAAAGATATTCTAAATGAAACGTATTTAAGCCTATTGTTATTGCTTTTAGTACAATCACCATGGAAACTATATAAAACTCACTTTAATATCCATTCTTTCCTAAATGCTTTGTGTTGCCTAAATGATACATGAATTGAGCATAATTGGTTTGGTATTTTAAAGGTCAGTCATGGAACAGCATGTCCTTTGGAACATGCTATAACTGAGTTAATCGCCGCATTTACTGTATGTGAGATGCAAGTTTATATCAGCTTTGTTACGAAAAGAGAAGGAAGCAAAGCTTTTGCACCAATGGACATTCTGGATTACGTGTATCTCAATTCACTGCAAAGTTTTAAAATTTCAACAGAGAAAGACTTGGTCAGCTTCACCCTATAGTAAACTCAGCTAAAATCAAAGCAGTTACATTAGAAATGAACTTGTTTCACTAGCTTCAGGACTAAGACATATTTTCTAGGATGTTGTCAGAGGCATAACTGTATCCACAGTCTGGCCCAGTTTTCAGCACATGTGATGACGCTTTCCCAGGTTCCCAAGAACAGCATTTAAATGCTTGATGGAACCTGTCATATAAACTCTTTCCCAATATACTTTATGGGAGATGAGTGGCAAGGAACACATACTACGCATACACAATTCAGTCAGCCTGTTCCTAAACCTGTAAAATTCCAGGTACCAGCACTGTATTTTTTGTACACACACTTGTGCACACATGGAGGAGCTATTAATGATCCCTTAACAGTATATCCCTGGAGAATACTAAATAGCCTTATTCTTACCCAGGTTCAATGTCCCTTCTGGTAACTCCAGCTCAGCTGAAGATTGGTTTGAACAAGGGCTACGAAGGCTGTCCATAGGCATGATGCCAAGCTGCACTATTTTTCTCATCTGCAGCCCCGACAGCCGTGACTCTGCACTTCACAGGCTCCTCACATCATCTACCAGTGACCGCAGGAGGTGACCTGAGACCCCTCATTTGCTCCACCAGCACCGGCCTGTGACTAGACCCAAACGGTGGGCTCCCAGAGCCCCCTCAGGGCTCACGCCCTCCAGCAGGCACTGCAGGTGCCAATTGCTTCTTGCTTCTTGCTGCCAGCTGCGGCTTTACCCCTTTGTTCAGCAAGGAGGAGTGAGGCTGCAGCAAGGCAGAGAAGTCCCAAGCATAAGAAGTGAGATATGACAGGCCTGAGCGTGTGACCACTGAAAGTGACCTAAAGCTATGTGTGGATGCCACCACAGGCAGACCGCAGTGGTCAAGTGAAGAATCGCCACGTGAACCTCATGACAAAGACACACATACATAAACAGTGACACTGCGTGTGAGTGAGAGATTCATTTCCTCCATTTCTCTAACCATTAGATGCCTGGTTTGCTTATTGTTATGCTGTGGCACAGCAGTGACTTCAGTAGCACAGTTTTGGAGCCACAGCAGCAGAAGCAAAGGCAAATTTTTTTTCAAAGAACCATCTTTAAGGTAAAAATTGCAGCATCAGTCCAAGGGAAATGCATAGTGATAGAACACACATAGCTGAAAACAAAATTAAAAAATACAGATAAATCCATTTCAGCTGGCTTCTTTTATTAAAATGCTTGAAATTTAAATTTGAATGCATAACCATCTGTCTCAAGGATAAGTTCAATATAAGCTCTTATTCCAATTTACATACATCTTACTTTGCAAAATGCCTCCTGAAACTCATGCTAAGTAATGCACAGAGGAAGTAATGCATTTATCTTCCAAAGATACAGTACCCCCTTGAAGTGCCTTTTGATTGAAGACCTAAAGTAAGTACTTCAAGCAATGCTGTTCAAGCTATTGCATATTTCTAAGTTCCCCACCTTGAATCAGTTTCTCTGGCAGCAGAAAAGGTCAAATTACATAGTAGAATTATACTCTTTAGTGGTGAAATCCTGGCCCTTGTGTCACTTCTCTCTGTGGCTCTATCACATCCCCTTTGTTCTTCTTGTTCTTTCAGGAGTTTAACAAATAATTCATCTCATACATGTTGTTGCCAGGAGCTATTTTTATTGGAGAGGGTGCGGTTACCAGCTCTTCTCAATCTAAAAATGAAAAGGGAAAAATTGAGACTTCAGCAAAGAAAGCTTCAACAGCCATTTCTTCACCATATGCAATTGTTGAAAGAGATGAATAAACACCATCCATGTGCATATACACATACAGTTAATGAAAAAGCATTTATTTTATGAAGGAGCGTTTAATGCAAAATCTTTCCCTGCTAGATAAACCACCACACAGTTGACATGAATTGCTACTGTTAAATGACCAGCAGGGATGTCCTCATACAGGCCAACTATAGTCCTAGTAAATTTATTCTTTGCTCATGAGAAAAAGGCTTCAAATTACTCTTGTAATTACCATTTATGGTCTTATACACAAAGCATTGCAAAAAATTCATCCAAAGGTAAGTTTATGCCAGGAATTGGGAAACCTACGCCCTGGGGATGGATTCAGCTTGAAACAGAGTTTCATGAGATTTGCTGCTGTGTGTTGTGTGTGCATAATTACAGCACTTAGAATAACACCAGGAATGTGGTGAAGTATGGCCCCACAGGAGGGGACTGAAAAGCCTATTCAGTCCGCAGAAGGAAAAGATGCCCTAACTTTTGCCTTTGCACTTACCTGAAGGGTTCATGTCATGCTTTCGTCCACACTGAAAATACACACGGTCATGTCCCGAGGCAATTGCAGCAGAAGACCATAAGCTCTGCTAATCTGTTGGATGTGAGAACACCTTCCTTACCACCCATCTGTAGCCTCTTTGGAGTGTAACCTGAGCTATAGAGTGAGCCCACTTTCAGGAAATCCTGAGCCTGAAGTCCTACAGGTTCATTTCTATATCCTATGTGCTTTTGCACAACTCTACCTCCTGCACAATATTTGATCTCTTTGCCCTGCAGGCAGTTGCAGATCACTCGCAGTGCTCATTTTTGCACAGAACTGTTGTTTTCTTCCTTGTTAGTCTCTCCACCGTGGCCTCCCCGTACACAAGTTTGGCCAGAGAAGCACAGTCACAAGAAGGAAAATATTTGCCATGCACTATAATTTTGGCAAGAGTAATCAGATCATCCTCTTCCATGATACGATTTTGCACCAGATTGTTTGCCTGGATATTTACTAAAATCAGGAGTGATTGCATTTTTAAGGATTCAGTGGTAACTCCACATTAGCAAGCAATTTTGCCCAGGAGGAAGGGATCAGTAGAGGGAAGCAGCTGGAGCTATGATGTATGCACTTCAATGGTTTTACTGTAGACAGGTTTCCTGAGCCAAATATTCCCAGTATGCGTCTGGTTGGACCAAAGATTGCTTGAGACTCTAATTCTGTCATGAGGAGTGGAAGAACATGGGCATGCACCTGAGGCAGAGCCTCCAATCCAGCTTCCTCTGAAAGGAACCTGGTTTACATGCACCAAAGCTGCTCTGCCGTCTGGAGCATCACATGGAACTGGAACTTCACGCAGTGCAGCGGCATAGGTTTGGTACACATCATGGGAAGGGAAGGAGTGGGACACATGATTTAGGCTCATATCAGGGTCAAATTACTCCATGATGCAAAAAAAAGCTCTCTTTGGTCCAGGACATTTCCTTTCCACAGTTTTGAACAACTGAAAGAACAAAATGGGGAAATGACAGCACAGAAGATATGCGTAATGAGCATTCCCAAATGAAAGACTTGATTTATTGGTACATGCAGTTTTCTGTAAGTGTGGCCGGGTGAAATTTGATGTAATGGACTACAATGAGCTGTGAGACCAGTATGGGGATTTTGCAGCGCAGACATTTGAGATTGCCCATACATGATCAAATGACCACTCTCTTCCCTTGTGGGGTATAAGCAACCAGCACACAGAAGGATCTGTTTCCATATTTTATGTGTAATAGAAAACCTGACCACAGAATATGAGGCCAGAATATCGCAATCTCATCTTTTCCAATACGGTCCGGTTCTGCACCATATTTGGGTCAAGATGCAAATTTCAACACTGGATTCCATTCCTATTACAGGATAAATCAAAATCCAGACTGAAGTCAACAACTCTGGGGTAGAGGGAGTGGAAAGTATGAATTTATATCTTAATTTTGCAGCTGAGATTAAAGTCAAGCCTTTATTGTCCAAGATTGTGAAGTTCAGAGTAATTAATCCTTTCTGTGAAACCCATCATTTTGTTATCATGAAATCAACACATTGGCTTTCATCTTACTTATGACCCTGCCACTTAACCCCTTCATGTGTCTTTCCTGGTGTTTTCTTTTATTTCAGAAGCTAGCATTCTGCTCATTTTAAATTTGAACCAAGGTTTCAGATACCTCAAGGGGAAAACACACATGTCTCTTCCTGAAAGACCACGGGCATAACTGTTGTTTTTGATGGATTGCAGCAGGATCAAGAAATTTCCACAAGAGTTGCTTTTGCTTCTTGAGGGAAGTAAATGAGCTTGAAGCATGTCTCACCAGTGCTGCATTTGAAAACAAGAGGAAGATTTGTCATGTCAAGTGCAGCTGAAATACAGAACATACCCTTCGAACCAGCTTGTTCTAAACCACCTACTGCATAATCAATACAAAGCATTCATTTATTGTGCTGTTTGCACATAAGGGTATACTTAGACTCGAATGACTGGATAACAAGGAGACCATATGCTGCTCCAACTATGTCAACGGTGCTTTTCATATCGATTTTTGAAATCGGCTGTCAGCATTACCTTTCACTATCCTAAAATATTGGGAGAGTTACAGATGACCCCCATGCCCTCTTACTTCATCACTAGTCTGATGCAAAAATAGCCTGCCATTGAGTGGTCCCAAGTCAACCTGTCCTGGCCAAAATGCAGTCAACCTTTTTTCCCCTGACATTTGCACACTACCCCATTTAAGTCTTTTGTGCAAATTTCCTCTCTGGGTGCTGCCACTCAAGCCCCAAAGTCAGCATCACCCATGAACACACTCTCCCCAGGTGCTCCCAGCATTGCCCCGTTAGGTCCCTAGGGGCAAATGGCAGGAGGGCAGTGGACACAGGCTTTGCTGGGAAAGTGAAGTACAGCACTCAGCTCACTCATTCCATCACTATGAAAACTGCCCCAGCCCTGAGAGAAGCCTCCTGCAGTGGCTCTGAGCTGGGGGCAGATGGTTGGTCAGCCCCACGCACTCTCCCCTCACAGCCAGCAGGGTGTCAGCACGCTGGTGGGATGGACGGAGGGGCTGTGAGGTTGAACTGAAAAGCTGCAAGAAAGGAGATGGGATGTACCTCCCAAAATAATGTGTTCTCAGGGCCCATGGTCACAGAGGTCTGATTGTAACAGCAGAGATTGAATAGGTTTCTGGGACTCCTCAAGCACATGGTAAATAAGCAGAAATCAACAAACCCATTTGCATTCCTGCTGGAAAGCAAGTTTTGAACCTGTCTCTCTAAAAGGGAAAAGCTAATGAGCTCCCATGTTTCCTGTGTCACTGAGGTTGGAATTATGACAGTATCTATATCCAGCACTAAGTGCGCAATAATTATTTCCAGATGTATGTAAACGTGGCTGATTTTTTCCACATTAATCTTTCACACAGCCTACATATGTTGTAGAGCTCAGATGTTTACTCAGCAGTCAAATAAAACATAAAGGGATTACAAAAACCTATCTAGTCTGTTAAGCTTCCTTAAAAGGGAGCTGATGGTATGTGCCTAACACTCTAGCTTGATTTTATTACCGAAATTCTGGGGATTTATGTAACTGCCCTGCTTTTTTCCAAGGTCTACATTTTTGTCCAACTAATTCAGTTCCCAGTGTCCCTGTACAATTAAGTGAAAATAAGCACTAAATTTTGATGCCCATGATGCTACTTGAGTTTTTTTATTATACCATGGACAATATTAAAGATGCTGGGAGAATCCTCAAAACATTTTCTTCCTGAGCTAACTCCTGATGACTTTGGATTGAATAGATAAGTCTCTTGTTCTTGCTATACAGCAGTGTTAAATCACAGTAAATATAGAAAACTTGGTTCACCTTTGCAAAATACGAGAGTGGTGCAAGGAACGTTTACTGCACCAGCCTGAATGACTGAACTGCAAGAGGCAGTGGCAGGCTCACATCTTGCCTTGCCAAAAAAAGCTGCCCATGCGACATGCTGTGCCCACACATCTTGTAGGGACCTGGCACGGTTCCTCACTTACCACACCAGACGTCCCTCCCCACCCACCTGGAGGAAGGTGTTTGCCCTCATCCCTCCATGCATTTTCTAGTCATAGGAGATTTGAGCAAAGGCACTATACCATTAGGAGTGCCCTGGTCATACACTTTGCAAATGTATGGAAATGTGAGTCTTTTAGTAAGTAGATGGGGCAGAGAAAAACCCATCAGAGGTGGAGTCATCTCCAGCCGTTCCTGTGTCTGCAGAATGTGTTTAGTATTTTGATGTCTGAATATAGAGAAAAGATGCTTAAGAGCACAAGGGGTTGTAAGGTAGGTAAGGTAGGGGTTGTAAGTTAGGGGTTGTAAGGTACCTCCCTGCAGGTATACCTCCAGCTTTGCACTGGGGATACCTTCAACACTTGTCAATAAATGACAGCTTTTAAACACTAGACGTGCTACCTTGTTGATTGCTTGGTGATTTTGTGAACTGCTGTCATTTGAAAGTTATACATGGTGTTCACTTTTAGAGATGAACCTGACCTTTACAATCTGAGCTGGATTTCAATTTCCTCTTCACCTCCGGGGAACTCCAATAGCTTAGGATTTTGGTTGCGGCTGTAATAAAGGTGTCATGGTCAGCTGTGTTATTTACGCGAAGGCCTGTGTTCAAATACTAAAACATTTCCCTCAGGAGTCTTCAGTTCTGGTACAGCTTAGTCCATGTCCATAATATGCAGTAGATCAAAAAGAACATATATCATCTAATTCAAGGTTCCTTACAAAATACAGACTGACCCTGTGAATTTGCTTCATGTGACTAATCAGGCTGGTTCCATGAGTTTATTCATATATAGATCATCTCTGTTCATTAGCGCCAGCAAACACCGACTAATGCTCAGTTCAGTTTATCTTTATGGATCCAGCTCCACCAAAAGAATGTCTGTACTAAACCTATCACTCACCAAATTGCTTTATATTCTTTCAATAACACCTATAATGGGTTATGAATAGCATAAATAATGAATATGGAAAGGGACATTTGATTTTCCACAGCTCTTATTGAATTATATATCAAGCATTTTATCAAATGGTCTAATAGCTAATACTCAAACAACAGTATTGTTTATGAGACAATTTCTTTGCACATGCTTTTTTTAGGACAGGCAGTAACTGAATACCATCACTTTTTGTTCCTTACTACTCCCTACCCATTAAAGTTCAGCAGCCAAGAGTTCAGACAGCTCCTCAATGAGATATAAACGAGAATGCATAGATTATGCAATCATTGTTGTTCCCATTTTCCTAGGTTAGGGGAGAGTTACCTTTGTACTTCTCTTATTAATAAGCTGCATTTCCCTGAGCATTCCTCGGGGGGGGCGGGGAAACATTGCTGCTTTTTTCTTTGATAAACAGCATCCCCCAGGGCCATTGGAAGGGGTCTAAGCAGCTTCAGGCAGGAGATGCTCAGGTCCCTTCTGATGGCTTGGGGACTCCCTGGTGTCCTTCTCCCAGTGGCAGCAGCATTACCGTCTCTGGCAAGACCAACCCCTTGGAAGTACCCAGCCATAGATAAGGAGCTATTTTTCCATTCCTTCTTTCTCCACAGTTTTGTTTAACTAAGATCAACACTTCAAAGCAACCGATTTTAACTCGTATTTTGTGTGATTCACACTTCACTTTTTCTTTTAGTACTGTTGTAGCTCTTGTGAGTTTGCATCAGCTACTAAATATGCAAAATGGAAATCAATAGTCAGATCTTCCTCCACCTGCAAAATCTTCAGTATGTCTTCAAAAACCTCCTATACTCTTTTTCTGTATTATATTTGGCCCAGTTCCATGAATATGTTTGCTGTCCTGATAAACACTGGGAAACTGAGTTTATTGGGATGTCTCAGGTCTTTCTCTGCAGCAAAGCTTTCAAAGATATCTCAACCATTATTACTATACTGTGCGGAATAATCAGAGAGGTAAAAAAGTCAAACTGTCATGTAGCTAAAATGTCTCACAGAGTCTCACTCTGCCAGAGACTCCACAAAAAAAATAAGTCAATCCATATTACTTTTTTTTTATTTCCAGACCACCCACTTGCTCTTTGTACTGGATTTCAAATACTTTTGTTATCAACAGTAATTTATTATAGACTACCTAAAGAAAAGTCAACATTTATGAAAGGCCGTATTTTTCTACTTATGAAGCGAAAGATTTCTTCCCGTGTTTATACAATCACATTTCTCTCCAGCATATAAATGATTTTAGGGACTCTGACTAATGAAAAGTTTGGGACAGGATAAAAATAAACCTTGATGGGTTTTGCCACAACCAGCTACTAAGCGGTTTGGGTTCTGTGGGGATTTTTTCTCTCCTGTCAGCTTCTAGTCTGCACCATGAATCTGAAACATATGAGTAAATACCCAAAAACTTCCACTGTGGTCTTTGATGTTCGCAATTCAGGAGAGTGGTCAGCTTTTCAGTTCAGTGTCTTGGAGGTGGGCTCTTACCCAAGGTGAATGTAGGAAACACCCTCTACTTACAAGGTAAAATGAAGGATTAGCATTATGGGGGGAAAAGTTCCCATTTTCCTTGTATTCCTTTTAAACTCCATTTATACAGTATTTGTTTCAAGGCAGTAGATCTCTGATCATAGCATTCCTGTTATGGAGCTGAGGATTATATAGGGCAAGGCAAAGAAGAGAAAGCCTTTTCAGGACTTCTTTTTCACAGCGTTATCTCATCACCCAAGTTAAGGTATGATTTTTTTTCTCAGTAGGAGGCCCTGGTACATTGTAAGAAAGCACCCAGAGAACAGGAATTGCACTTATTCTCATCTATGACTGTCCATTCCTTGAACTTTGATTTCAAATAACTTAATCAAGCATCATTTCCAAGAGGCCAAAGTCAGGCTTTTTGCATGCTTATCATTATTGTGGACTGCAACAGGCTTATGGGTTTAACTTGTCCAAATTGACGGGAAAGACTTTCAGATGACTGAAGCTCCCCTTAAGCCACTAGAGCAATGACAGTTTATACTGGTGGAGGATTTGTCTTTTACTGAATGATGAATGAGCCTTTACTACAACTGTGTTTTCTTTCCTTTCTTAATTAAAAGCAAGTAGTTAAAGAGAATTGATGGTACAAGAAAGCAGAAAGAAATGGAAAGTCAAGTCTTCTACCACACAGAGTACAGCAAGCTCAATAATCCTGGTATCAAAAGACTTCCCCTAGGATTATGGTTAGCTCCTTTCCCAAATGCCTCACTTGTCCATCGCAGCCTGGGTACCTCATCTGGGGCTTCCCACAACAGGCGAGCTGTGCGAGGCTTACTTGTTATGATGTAGGTATCTGTCTACTAAGAATCAAGGTAAAGCCACAGGTTCCTTTTTCACTGGCTAATTGATATTAAAGACAGAACTCTAATCAGATGGTAACAATATTTAGTTACAAGCCACCTGGGATGATATTTGAACCAGCAACCTCATGGTACAAATAACATTCAACATCCCATCCATGTTCTCCCATAATTGGCCAGGAAGGCTGAAGGAACTTGCTTCCCACAGACACTTAATCACATCCAGGAAACACACAGCCCAGAGCAAACAACACTATGTTTTGCCACATTTGTCATCTGACACACTGCTTCCGTTAGCCAGGACTGGAGCTAGTCAAGCTGGGATGCCAAGGGAAACTGGGTGAGCTTGCTCACCCTGTTAAATATGCTCTGGTTAATCCCTTTCATTCCAGCTGAGGAAGCAGGGTACTGCCTGCAGTAGCTCCTCTCTGGTTTCTAACTCCTGTATGATTTCACTACCAGTTAGGGACATAAATCTCTCTGGGGCAGCACCACTGGCATGAGCAACAGGCTCTGAAGAGCCCCATGGGTGAGGAAACAGTGTCATCCTCTCTCCAAGCTAACAGTGCACAAAACTGCAGAGATGGCCTATTGAACATGGGATTTTCCAGAGACCTGATAGGAGCTTTAGGTGACCAAATTCCCTGTGTAGTCTGTAGGCACAGAGGCATTGCTGTTTTAGCCTTCACATGCAGCAATTCGGTGTCTTCTTGCTGTGAAACTACTGAGTGATTGCAAGGAATGCAGCAACAAAATCCAGCAAAAGGCTGGGCAAACAACACTTAGTAAAGGTGTTGATAAATGCTTTCTGCAGAGTCTGAAGTCTTTGTTAACTGTTCAAATGTGTCTTTGAAAGAATGAGTTAACCTGCCAATTTATTTTAGTAGCATTGGTTAAACAAATGCAAAACCCCCTCAATCTTATATTTCAGCCTTTAATTTTCACTGGCTTTCTTCCTCCTGTAGCAGTCTTCTGTAACTCTACAGTAGTTTCTCAGTTTCTTGATGGTTAGAGAGTTGTAACCCTGCACATGCGATGGACAGGCTGTTTGTCTGCCATGTGATACTGTTCCTCAAGGTGCACTGCCAGCTGTGAGCCTGGCTCTGGGTCTCACTGACCAGTGAAGCCTCACTTAGGCAGCAGAGCCATCCTTGTTTGCATCACAACAGATCAGGCTGAAAGATGTTACATCACAAAAAATAAATATAATTTCAAACCCATATATTCATGCTATTGCCAGAAAGTGTAATTTTTAAGGTGTTTTATTTTCTTCAGGGCTCAAATTTTTTTACAAAGAGATCAGCTTCTGCCATGTCCAGTCTTACCGATATTGGTCAGTGTTCATGTTTAAGTCCTTTGCTAGGCTAGGGCATTTCACTCATTTTCTCTACAAGTTTTTATTTCCACTTCTTGCTCTTAGCTTGGTTCTGTGAAATAGGATTCGGAGCTCTTCCGTGTTACCCAACACCAAGAACCACGATGGTGCTGCATAGGTGGCCAGGCAGAGCTCTCCCTGCCTCCACGGAGGGCACCACATGGCAGCTGTGCCTGTTATCTCCTCCAGCAGCTCCCCAGCCACCTCATCCCTTGGCCTGGGCAGCCTGCGTGCCCCACAGCTAGAGCCTGCCTCCGAGGGAGCAGCAGCAAACACTCCCCACCAGCCTTCCCCTTACAGCAGCTCTATGTTTTTATGACCCTGGAATATGAGAGAAAGGAGGATACTCTATGAACTACAAATTGTAAAGAGTTGCTCTGAAAAGAGAGAGACATGAATCAGTTTTTGGCAATAGCTCTTTTAGCTGAGCTTCTGCAGCTCTGAGATGAAGAGAAATGGGATCAAGCCTACCCCAATGTTTTGCTGTACTTGATTAAATGCCACCCTACAGAAATAGGTATAAGAAAGAAATAAAAAGCATGCTAGAGTACTGCTTAAAATGCAAACAGTTGATGAACAGGTTTGAGGTCTCACCAATTACCTTCCTTTTGACTCCTCTTTGATCCCATTTTATTTCACTTACATTGTCTCTATGTAAATTCTGTCTGGCATAAAAATAGATGGTAATGGAATAGGAAAAAATAAGACATATCATCATCTGTTTTATATCTTCTGGGTTAAAATCTTCAGATCTACTTAGGATAAAGCTTATTCTCATTTCAAAGATCCCCTTCAAAAAGACACACAATAATATATTACAGCCACAGTCCTAAGAATAAGAGTCCATTGCCTCGCTGGAATTTTAATTGACAATTGGGTAATGGTCCAGACCGCAGGTCTCTGGGAGACAGCATTATACAAGTGGAATTTGGCTCACTAATCTATACGAAAGCCTGCTGTACACTTTATTAAAATGTATTGGCATTTATGCCTGAAGACCCACAGTGTTAGCCCAGTTGCCTCCAAGCTGACACCTTGCTAGGGAACAGCTAGCAATAAAAATAGAAATCAGATACAAGAAACCAGGTACAATGAAGTATAATTCTCTAAATGTTCTCTGACTGTGGGGTCATCATCACTTAAAATGAGAAAAAATGCCAGCCAGTCCCAAATACAAATGATTGACAATATCTGAGCAAAGTTGGCCAGACCTGACATGTCACAGTCTTGTTTTCAGCTTAGCCTTTTTTGATTTAAAACCCAAATTAATTTGTAAATGAGTGGCCTAGTTTCATCTATCGCCCTTCCGAAATGCAAATCATGGCATGCAACGATAATTTCAGCCTACTCAGAAACTCAGTTACTTCCAGTCATTCATCAAAACACGAATATTGCTCGTTAGTCAGGGTTAGAATAAAGTTTTAAGAGCAGTGCATTAGCCTCACAGACCATTAACTATGAGTGCCACAGGCTGTACATTATATGCTGGATGAAACGGCACTCATTCTGCCCCATATACCAGAAAATCAGGGCATTAAATATTACCTTTTTTCGAGGGAATCTCAGGCATAGTTGACAAGGTCGTGTGTATTGATGTAGTCTATTTGGATCTCTGCAAGGCATTTGATTTAGGAGCAGGTGATATTTTGTTTAAAAGTGTTTTATGCAGAAATAGCAGAGCACATTAAAATAACTACAACCTCCCTCATTGGTGAATCTCATCATGTCTTAATGGAGACGTATCTGTCACTGAGGCCATTTCAGCCTGGTCTATAGGGACAATTCCCTGAGCCAACACTAATAATTTATCAATCATTTAGAAACATGAAATATTTGCTGGTGGCATTCACTGTAGATCAAAATAAAAATGGTAGAACGGCAGACTGCAGAGGCAGAGTGATCTGAATTGCAAGGTCAAATGGTCACCATCCAACCTACACCTAAGACTCAGGGACACAGATGACAGCCACTCAGACTTGTGATACCAGCCACAACTCGCATATTGTTGAAATTAACTGCCAATACTACTACTAAAGGCTGCCATAACCCTTCGACAAATAAGAAGAGAAATAATGAAGAGAGACAGCAAAGGGAACCTGCTCCTGTGCACAGCCTTGGCAAAAGTGCTCTGGAGAAATTCATTCTTTCCCTGTGCTTGTACATTGAGAAGGATGTGGAAATACAAGAGGGAGCACAAGAAGGTCACAAAAATATTTTTAACTTATCCAGCTTCTCAAAGAGACATGACACACAATGTAAAAGATTTATGACAGTCTGGCAAGAGAGTACAGGTTTACTCATGCTGGAAAAGACTTAAGGTTTGAGAGTTGAGCCTAGATGTATGAGACTACTTATACTTTGAAATAGCCTGTAAGGGGAACAGGGATCTTATCAAGTGCGCAAATCAGATCCCCAAACACAGGTAGCCAGTGGTATTTTGAGATGCTCCAGGGCATTCAACCAGGTCCACAGATGGTGGTCCAGAGGACACTGGTGTCCTGCAGCCTCAGCAATCAGAGATCAGCAAGTCCTCTGCCAGTCCCAGATGCCCAAGGGCACCTCAGATGGGATCTCATGCTAGCAGGGATCAGACACTGCTCCAGAGGAGGAGGCTAATCTGCTCTGAGGAGAAACCCCAGTGGACACAGGAGAGGGCTGGAGGGCCAGTGCACTCACCCATACCCTCCACATGGCTGGGGCTTCCTCTATTACAGACCCCCTCCCTGTGCCCAGCTTGGACAACTTCACCCTGGTCCTGGCATGCCCAGGCTATTCTAAAACAGTGGTCAAAATCAGAGCTCAAGGTTCAGGGCCTCTGCTGGCCTCCTGCAGGGCTCAGGAAGACATTTTTGTGGTGCACGATGACTGAACCACTTGTTAACAGGGTCCAGACATGGACCAGGATCCCACCACATTGGGCTCTGTACAGCATGGAGTGAAAATGCCATGAACTTGGCTCGGTGTGTCAGACTTTCTCCTCTCACTCCAAAGCCATGGAACAAGGGATGTGATAAAGCAGCACTGGCAGATGAAACCTGCAGTATGTCTTACTTATCTGCTCAGACTGCAGTTGTGTTAGATTTGGGATCAGAAAGGAATTTTCTTCAGCTTATACTGACAAGGATCAGAGATCTCATCTCCTTTCACCCCAGGGCATACAATTCAATCTTTAAGGTCTGAAAAGCTTCGGTCTAAAGTCTTTGGACTAATATGAAAAAAAATAGGTGAAAATTTTGAAGTTCCTTATATAAAGAGAGTCATAAACTCTTGAGCTAGTTTTTCTTCTTGACCTTAATCATTATGGAATCAGTAAGTTCCTGGAGTGTAAGTGAGTTGAGATAGGAGAAAGATAGGAGAGGCGAAATGTGATTCACAATCTAAAACTACAAAGAAAACAATGTCAGCCACGTGCACACCCAGGATGCAAAGCAAATAAATAAATACATACTTTTGAATTTTCAGCAGAGAGGACACTGGATGGGGAAAGGACAGATAAAGATAGATCTAATACTAATATGCTCCTGATAGATCAGGAGCACTCTACTAAAAATAGATTTTTTCACATGGTCCAATGCAACATATCTCCACGCCTAGAAGGGGATCCACTCAATGCAGTAGGACTACCTGCAGATGTGAAGTAGAGACTTCATCAGCACAAGTGCCAAGCTTGTAAAGTTCAGATCTGAAAGGAGAACTTCCCTTCATGCATTCAGAAATGCATAAATACAGAGGCTTGTAAGAGAAATCATCCTGCAGCATAACCATCTAGGATTTCAAAATAATTATTTCCATCTCTCTGAGTACATTTTTATATTGACCACCAACTGCTTAATTCAAAACCAGTGACATCAGTAGAAATCTAAACGCCACAACGCAAAGAGTAGGCACACTCGGGATTCCTCTTCTGTCTCCATAGGCATTTTATTTCTTGTATTCCACCATCTTCCTTTGGCCCCATACCACTCTTGGCATAAAAGAAAAGATCTGTTAATCATATTGCAGTATTGCTAAAGAAGCCCGGTCATGGATTAGGATCTCATTCCACCAGGCTCTGAATAAACATGGAATGAAATGTTGATACCTAAATTAGGCTTTCTGTTGGAAGCTATTTACAGTCTTGACTGTAAAAGGATTAGCTTCACCTAAATGACATGGAACAGTGTGAGAGGTATGTCTGTGCATTTGTCTCATTGTTATAGCGTCAAGGACATCTGAGTATTTGAAAAGGCCCATGAATGCATGTCATAATCTGGGCATTACACTGCCTTATAGTGCAGATGGGCCAAACCCCCATAGCACACCCAAGGCATGTGATTTTCTTACAGGCAAATCCTGTTTGCATAGTTTCCTTCTTTTATTTTAGGATTAGAACTTCTACTCTTCAGAAAAATAGCTTTTTCTGCCTCCCTTTTGAATTCTTTTGAGTATGAATTACCTGGTATACTCTCCACAGCTCACTGACTGTGCTGGAATGCCATGTGGGAGCCAAACAGCTTCGCTTAAATGCCCTGTGAATTGCCCTGGTGTTTTATTCCCCAAAACAATGGTCTTGCATCCCAAACAGCACACTGACCCCAGCCCCACCTTTGTGGCCTTTTTAGTAGAATAAAGTAGAGAACAACACATGTTTTGAGAGGAAGGGAATAAAGACAAATTTCACTATTTAGTAATTAACCTTTAGATTTTTCAAAACACTCATCAAAAATTTCTTTTTATCGCAACATGCAATGTGAATTGCATACGTTTTAATGCAGGAAAAGAAAATTTTCCTAATAGTTTTCTCTCTCTAGTTTCTGGCTTCTTTGAGATGCTGACAGAGCAACAGATGGCAAACCTTGCAGTCCCGTTTTTCATCAGTGGAATTTAGGGCACACTGCAGTGATTAAACAATCCAGTTGAGGGTGTATCCAAAAACGACTGCCTCAACACTGAATTGTGCACAGTTGACTGTAAAATATACAAAGCAATGCTTGTAGCCCTCAGCACTCGGCCCCTTGATTCAAATCTGCTCATATAAGAGTATATGGGATTTGAAAATAGAGAAAGACAACTCATTACAGGAGGGACTACTGCTATAATTATAATAACTGCAAGAATTTCTAGGAGCCATGAAACTCCACTTCAAAACTAGGCAGCTGAAGCAATAGGAGTTTGCCAAAACCAGGCACGTGTCAGCATTCCCCAAAAGAACAAAGCAGGCATGGGTCGCCTAAGGAAAACTCACGGCTCTTCTTCTGAAGAGTTTCAGGTGTCCATGAAAAGAGTCAGAAATACCAGAGAACCAAGGCAGCAAAGACACACCAGACACAAACATATGCAGCATGTCATCCAGTAAAAGCACTGATAGAGAGCTTTAGGATTAAGGGCTAGCTGTGATTGATTTGTGAATGTCAACGTATTTCTACAGTCAGTTTTTTTAGATGATGCTGATTGTGAAATAGCTCCAGGCTGTTCTATAACACCCAAGAAATGCCAAGAAAAATTACACAACCCGGTACTAAGCCATAACGGAGACTCAACAGAAACTCTGATAATTTCCTGTTCCCATGGAAGAGACAAAGAGGGAGGACAGAAAGGAAAAAACGGTGCCCTGGTAAAATGGTGACTAGCTGCGGCAGGGCCTTTACTGAAGCTGATTTCCATGGCTAAGGGGGACAGCTTTAATCCAAAGAGCCACCTCATGTTTTGAGAAAAATGGGGCTGGACATGCAGGTAACCTACTATTTTGTCTAGATCCTTACTGATCTCAGGCTGTTGAAAAAATTGCTGCTTTAGAAATACTTGAGTTGCAAAAGCTATAAATCATAAACAAGTGTGTACATGAAAGTGGGCACACAGGAATGACCAGGGAGAACGCTGGAAAGGTCCAAGAAAAAAGTCCATACTGGCATCTGCTGGGACAAAGGAAGGTAGAAAAACAAAGGGTAGGTCCACAGTTCAGGCCCCAAACACAGCAGCCTGGATGAGTTTCCATCACTGGTCAAACAGAAATATAAAAAAAGAAATATGGTAATGATAAAGAAATATTCTCCTATTTGATCTGTCTCATGCTCAGTTTGTAGGTTCTGCATCAGAGAAGGTGTCTAGATGCCACATCATCTTCTCATCCCAAGACGAACATCTTATGGGACTGGTTAGGCACCTGGGTCAATAAAAAATGCCAAATTTTATAATACTGAAGTTCTGGGAATGCTTTTCAAGTATTGTATGCCTATCCCATATGCCACACTGTCATACTAATTGCCCCTCCCTTGCTGTCTGTATGTGTGTTCTTAGGTTTCAAATTCCCTTGACCTGCTAACATAAATAAATGCATTAAATAATTGAACAATTTCCATTGTAAACCTTTATCCAAGCATTTTCTGTTTGACTTTAAACAAAATCAGACTGAAACGTAGCATAAAGGTGTTAGCCCAAATGCAACGTGCTTTATACTCTTATACAGAGCCCATTAAGAAGTGTTTGTGTTTACAAAGTTGCACCTTCATCTCTAAAGCTTTTTAGTAGGATTCAGTTATTTTCCAAATGAATTCTCCAGGATGGTCCTATTTAGGTTAATTTCCAATGTACCCAACAGTGCTGTATCTAGGCACCATTAACAAAATAAATCTAGGAGAGTTAATTCCTTTTCTTAGGTAAATAGTTACAAGGAGAATGTGCTTCTCTGACAAATGTTTGGAAATTTCTGTTCTCCTGATGTTGACAGATTGCAGAAAAAAATCCACTGCGGCAGTTTTATTGTAGAAATCAACTTAACTCACTAGGAGACAGATTATAGCTTTGGAAAAAACCACTGATTGGGCCAGTGAGGCTAACGTAAGGAAAGAGGCTTTCAGCTTTGCTTAGAAGGAGGGGGATTAACAGTGAGTTATGACCTGGTTTTCAGAGAAGTTGGTTGACTCCTACAAGATTCACTGGCCACTTCTGAAAACAGCCCCACCCAGGGAGGCGGAAGGAAAGAAGAAAGGGGTTACTAAGAAAATGTCAATTGTGGGCAATGTCAAAATGAAGGAGTGCTTAAAAACGTTGCCCCAAATGATTTGATCAAGCCCACATAGTGCGGGAGTGAGAAAAGGATTAAAACTAGAACTCATGGCTGCATCTCCACAGTGCCATGCCCAGCGGTCTCAGCCCGACCCTTTTGGGAGAAACTTAGCTTAGCACAAGGATTTGGCTGTTAAAACACCCCTGGTTCCTGAAGCAGGAAGGAGGTGAGTCCAATCCTTAATTCACTTTGGAGTGAGGTGCTTTGTGGGAAATCAATCACTGTGAAATTCCAGGTGGGGAAAAGGAATTTTTGTGCTAAGGGGTTTAAAATCTGTCTTGACGCCTGGGTGACATGTTCTGGAAATTTACCAAGCAGCAGACTCCTGCCCTAGGTGAGAAGACAAATTTCAGCACGTAATCCATAATATGTGCCATGAACAGTGAGAGAAAGAAACATTTTGTAAGCAGTTAATTGTATGGGATGATGTTACAGTGTTATGCCTAAGGGCAAACTGCTCTTCTTCCAGCTCACTAACAAGCATGTAGGGGCTTTCACCGTGCAGCAATACTCCAGGGAGGAAACAGGGATGAAAACAATTAAGGAAAATATCAACAGAGAAATAAGGCAGTTTGGCAAAATACATCCTGCGGTATTTTTCATGGATTTCTAGAAAATATTAGAATGGGTTAAATACTGTGAAAATTTGTCTAGGGCCAGATTTCTGTTCAGTAGCAGGACTGGGACAAGGAGTGAAATTTTCATCTTTAGACTCTATACACGTGTTTTGCTCCCCAGATATGTAATTTAACCCCCAAATTTATTTCCAAATTTATAAGAAGTGTTCACTTTCTACTGTCTAAGAGGAAGGAATAAAACTTTCAGTCTATTACCTGTTTCATGTTAGAACCTTTTAATGTTAGACATTCTCTTCTAATTTAAAATTACATTTAATTTCCACTGTTTGTTTTAGATCCTAGAAGTCTTTGGAAAATCACAGCTACAATGGATAATGTAAAGTGGAGGGTGCTTCCGTGATGTGGGGTTTTGGTCAATAAACAGTACAGTTGGGGTTTTTTTCCCTCTTGGAAGGTGGAGTGCGTCTGAAGTCCACTTGAAAAGTTCTCAGTTGAGAGCAATACTGAACTCGAAAAAAAATCAGCATACATAGCAGTTGTTAGCACACCATTAAGTAAAAATTTCTAAGAAGAGCTCCTAGAGAGGGATAATGGGCTGCTCTGCGTGTCTGTCTCCCCAGTGCCAGTGGCAGCTCCATTAGGTTGGGAAGGCAACTGTCTGGTCCACAGAACTCAACGGTACTGAATGTAGATCTAAACTAGAGGTGTTTGTCACCCAGCGTTTCATTACCTTTGCCTCTTGAAGTTAAGATGTGTCCATCTGAGATTTTTGTATGGTGCTCATTACTGTGTAATATAAGCAACCACAGCCTCCAATAGCAGCCTGTTTATGAAAAGATTGTGGTTGCTTTGACTCCAACATAGAACCTGCCCTGGATTTTAGGCCCAAATCGTACTCCCACTGAATTGAAAAGACAATTAGAAGACCTTTTAGACAGAAACTGGCCCTTTTCTACATTTACAGCTCTCGGGTTATAGCAGCACTGAATACAATTAACTTTATCAAAGAATTTCATTTAACATTGAAATATGGAATTAATGTGGAAGATGGTCCAAACTGAAGATGTTTAAGCAAAAAATAAATAAGCGTTAGGAGTACATTACATAAGAACATAAGAATAGTTACACCAGATTAAATTGGAGGTCTGTCTCATCTGCTGCATGCTGTCAAAATGCGCTCTGTCATGCTGAGTACTATCTTCTCACTTTGCCAGCTGGTGGTAGCAGGAAGAAATGTTAGGGTTTGGCCCCGTGCTCGGTGGAGGGGAACACTGCTTGATGGCAGCTGTAAAAAATAAAACATGTACTATAGCATGCTTGTGATTACTCAGAAGGAACAATGTTTAGTAGTAACTGATTAATGAGAATCTGAGCTAGGATGAACTTCTTGAGTTTCAGTGAAACTAGACCAGCCAGGTTCACTCTGCTACATGCTTACATGGCAGTGCTCTGTCTCAGTTTACAATATTAAAAAGAAATTAAACCCACGAACAGGTCAAAAGCTCTCTCTTCTTCCAAAACATATTTTTATTAAAAGTGAAGGTCCCTTCAGATTGTTTTTCATATTCTATCTCCTCCTCTATCAGCCCCCCCACAGAGTTCTCAAATCCATGCAAACCACTTGCCATGTTTCTTCAAGCATCGCTGTCCCTACACTGGAGAAACAGAGACTTTTAGAAAGCCACGAGCCCAACTGCTCTTTCCATTATATAGGAGGGAACCTCCACAACTATTCTGTTGGTGTAAGAAGTCTCTCTAACATGAAGATTACACTGAATTCTGCAAATGTTTGTTCAGCATGGAAATAATTCATCTGACCAGACAAGCTTAATGATGTGAAGAGCTTAAGGCCACCCACCTTTCAGGTGATGAGACCATTTCTGAAGACAATGTACAAGCTGGACATTGCTGCTGTTGCTGTAAGGGCAAGCGAGCAGAGGAACCACCCCACTGCACTTGCTCGTGACAGATCACAGAGCTGATTTGTACCTGCCTAAAGTCATATACGTTACTGTTTACATGTTACCAACATGGTGCTTTACAGGTAGGCATGAAGACCAACTGTGAAGGCAGTTTCAGTTCCTACATTTGTGGGCAGCTACTCTCACCTCCAGCAGACGCGGCTGCCAGTTTTATTAGTGCTGTCACCTGAGAGGACACCAGCAGTTGGTTTTCCACCCTGCACCAACACAACCCGTTTAGGGTACATACTGGCAGGAGAGTGAAGGGAAGGTTGCATTACCCCAGGTTTTGTTTGTCTAACCACTAGCTAAGCAAGCAAAAGGGGTCCATTTCTATGAGTCTGTAGAGGAAAAAATGCCATTTGTTAAAAATCAGATAGTAGCAGTGACCCTTTTGCTTTGTCCTTCAGTACAAAACATTTTCCAAACATACACCTCTCTTCCAAGATTTGCAGAGTAGAGGAGAAAAGGAATGCACCCCAGCAACTCTCATCATTATATAAGAAATTATTTATTCATAGTTAAAGTACGTGATACTTTTTGCTGTGCTGTGAAAGCTGATCATAGCTAATTTCAGATTTTTATAGCTTTTCAACATGAGCACGATAAAACGCCATATGGCTCTCTTGCAACTGGGCAAAGCCTCCAAAATCGTGCATGATTCCCTTTCTAACACACTTGGCAAGGCACGGCCATGCAAGGCCATACTCCTGCTCGCCATGGCCCTGCGAAGCGCGTCGCCCTGCCGGCACGACGGGAGCTGCCGGCGCAGCACCCCAGCCCCGAGCCGGCTGTCGGCAGCTTGGGAGCAGGCAGAGGAACGGCGGGCAGTTTTTGCAGCCACTGTACCCGAAGAGCAAATGTCAGAAAGTGGAACTTGACCCAATTTATGAAACGATCTTCTTTGTCTCTTGCTGCCCTCTGCTGTCACAAGGCGGGGAGGCTCGGAGAGGGCTGGAGGAGCTGCATGCGGCCAGGAGCCACAGCAAGGCTGGGCACTGAGAGGCATAAAAATCTTCCCCTGGGGAAAAAAAAACGACAAAAACGACAACTGAAGTCCAGCCACGCAGGCAGGAGAAGCCAGCCATAGGGTTTGAAAACCCGATCGCTCTGAAACAACTCTAAAGTTTCTCCTGTGTGGGAATTTACTCATGCTTTGTTGGTGTGCGACATCCAACGCTGGATGGGATGTGCAAGCAACGCAATGCATCAGCTTGATCCTGTGCAGTGAACTGGGAAGGAAGAGCACACGGGAGCTAAGGGACCTGTAGGCTCTTGGCTGTTCATATCAAATCATCACAATTGTAATGGTTTTTAAAGGTTTTTAGCACAGCAAGTGTAACTGAATCCAAGAAATAGAAGCGAATCCAACAAGTTCAAGTCATATTACTTTAGCAATTGTAATCAAAGGCAATCTGACAATTGCATTAACTCAGCTTGCTGAATTTCTTGGGTCAGCCACCTCTTTCTAAAAATGCACTCTTTCTACAGCAACAAACCTCTATCCAGAGCAGAGCTGAGGCTTCAGGGATATTTTTCAAATGCTTTCCAAATGCATGAGTGGACTCAGAGACTATCTGTTGAACGCCTATGGACTCAATGTGAGCTCTCTTGCTGCTCTGGACAGCCCATGATGCTGGGTCATGTCACCAAGGTGCTCAGCAGCACCCAGCAGGCACTCAGATGCAGAGGAGGCCACCTCAGGGCAACCACAACCAGAGCCCGCTGTTGGTTCATCCCCTCACTTTTGCTTCAGACACCACGTGTTCTTCATGCTCCTTTAACAGGGATTTGCATGAAGAGCTGGGGTACTCCACAAGAAGATATGGGTTTCTTTAAAAGTTCATTTTGATGCATGCTCTGTTACATGTACTACAAAGCACTGTTGAGCCAGCCTGTCCTGCAGAAGATACAGGTAGCACTGAAAGTCTTGGTGCAATTGTAGCTCTAATGCAACATTATTTTCATCTGCAACTTGATTGCATCAAGGTTTTTCTATATTAAAAAAAACATGTTAGAGCTAGATTGTAACTAGAGCTACAGCATGCCCAGGAGGCATTGAAGACTCTCCCTGACAGACTTCCCACTCTTGTTCCTCTATCACATATCCTACCTCCAGTCAGTATTTCTTGCTGTGGAAACTGCATTGGGAAATAAGTGAATCTTACGGCAGCAGCCACAGATCACCAAATACCTAAAACACCCTCAAGCACAGATGATGAATCTCCAATTCTTATGCAATAATCTAGGAAGCTGTCTTTTTTAGGGCATGGAATTTTTTTTTTTTTTTTTTTTTTTTTACAACAGTGAAGAGTGAAAAAGATCCCTTGGCAGTTGTTCTCAGACACCCCTCAGAAATGGTGGGAATTTTACAAGGAGGAAAGAATATCTGCAAGAAGGCCATTCCCGTCCTAGAGTGATAGCTGTATGCCAATGAAATACACTTTCAGTCCTGGACCTTGGATTTAAAAGCACTACAGGAATTCTGGTCTAGCCCTTGAGGTGCTGGAGCCCTCCTGTCAAAATCCCAGTCATTTTTTTTTCCTGCAGTTGTCAAGTGCATCCATGACAATGGGAGAAGGAGAGATTACGTGATGAGGAGGGTGATTTGTTACTTGGGCTGTGAGCTCAGACAGGAAAACTTAAAAACTGAAGATGCTTGTACTGTGATGAAATGCCTGAGGAAGGAAGACTGGGGAAGCAAAGAGAGGAACATGGGATAATCCAGAGCTGGGATTCGAGAAGACTGGTGAAGAAGCTTCAGGAAACAGCAAGACGACTGTGCTCTGAGGGCACACTTGCCTCCAGACCCTGGAAAGCTACCTGAGTTTCTCCATTTCCTCTCTCTGAAGTAAGCAACCACCCATGACACCATCTGGCAAGAGAAGTGTTCCAGCCCATGCGTTGTTTTTTCACCTGTAATGTAAAAACAGAATCACCCCCAGGGATTTTCTGAAGAAAAACTTAGAAATGCTCATGAAGCCCTCAAGTACACCAACAAAGAACACCACAGAAAACCAGGAAACTAAATGTTCAGTTTTCACCCAGGACTTTGACTAGCATGTAGCAAAGGAGACATATAACATACATTCAGCCACCTGAATAAAAGAGAATATTGAGCTATAGCTCATTGATTCGTTTGCCAGCACTGAATGAGGCAAGGTTGCCAGGGGAAAGGAAAAACTATGTCTTGTATCATAATGTATATAATACCTAAGAGGACTGAATTGCTATTACATATTTAATCTGGCATTTCCTAGCTTTTGAAGGTAGAATTTTGCAGCCTGAATTATAATCCTTTCCTGTATCTCATTTAGTAAGCAATAAATATACAGGAGAAGACTTGAATTGGAGCTCTTGGGATTTCAGGTCTGAAAGGAAGGGAGGTGGATGAGATTTCCTCTAAAGCTTTGATATTCCAAAGTCAAATGAGTGATATAAAACCAGCAAATGTAAATGTAGGGGCAGACAGGTCCACCCTTGGAGCTTAGGCTTTTTATTAAGCCTGCATAATGGTTAGCACAAAGTAGCCCTGGCCTTTAAGCACTGCTACAATACAAATAAATAATAAACATTTGAAGAATAAATACTACCTTGACATGTTACTTACTGTTAGAGTTTATTTTATGTGTGATCTCATTCTTCGGTCTGGGTTTCCTATTTCTTCCGGAGCTTGCTGTTGGTGTTTGTTTTTCCCAGGCAAGAGGGACCCTATATGAAAATATGCAACAGCTGAGCATTTGCAAAAGAATATTGCAAACAGAGCACTGGTCCGAGGCAGAGTCATTCCCATTTGTACATGAATCATTCAGATCACTAGCAGGCTGGGTATTCCCGGTGAATGAGGGTAAGTTGCTCCACAGGATTTATTCTTGGCCAGCTCTTCTTGGCATTTCCACCTCTACAAAATAAGAATGAGGTTAGCCAAGGTATCTATGTATGGCACTACTTGAAGGGTAATAGAACAGAATATAGATGAGTTAGCGGGTCATTTATTTTAACATGTAAATTTTTTAATGCACATGGAAGGACACTTCTGTTTGAATTTCTAGTACCATGTTATCCTGGACTGTTTTATGACCACCATATTTATTCTGTTTCTTAAGGGGTTTTGGCTCAGAAATAATTTTGGTTTTCGTGTTGCTATTTATACATACAAACCTGCAAAGCATAATTCATGCTGAAACCAATGAGACCATGCTTGTGGATTCAAGCCTCGTGTATTTCATATCATGTTGCTAAATTAAAAGATAAGAAAAGATTTTGGGGTGGAAAGGAATGAGGAGGGAGGATGAATTCCTCTTTTTTTTCATGTTCTGAAACAGATAAGAATCTCACCATTTAAGAAGTAAAGCAAATCATCAAGGCAAAACATGAAGCTGTCTTGCAACATGCTGGAGCTTGTTTGGAAGAGTTGCTAAAATATGAATACTAAAGGCTTAAGTGATCCCATTGTTTGCTTGTTTTTACCAAAATGACAGAAAATGGAAAAGGTGATGCATAAATACATAACCATATTATGTAGACTGGACTGATGAAAACCTCGTCCTAGTAGGAAAATGGGAGATTTTCTTCTATAAGGAACATAGAAAGGTATTTTTCCTCTTTTCCCCCACCAACTGAGGTGGATCAGTTTATTTTAAGGTGGGGGACAGATGAATGTACTTTTACTTTTCTTGCCCCAGTATTGTTTTGTGCATGGGATTTATGCTCCTGTCACCATGCCTGGGTAAACTGGCAGCGAAGTTCTAATCGCCTGTTGCAAAAGGTGATGATCACTATGAGCATCACCATCCCCACATGCAATACCCGAGCATGATATTGGACAGCAAGAAAGGAGCAAGACTCTTGGCCAGTGAACTCCAATTTGGGTGGTGAACGCAAGCCAAGGCTATAACACACTATTTTCTCACAGTGCTGTATCGTGCTGCAGACGTGTCTGCCCAGTACACCTCTGGCAGCCAGCACACTCCGGGGAATCGCAGCTGGGTTGGCATAGCTCTGCCTGTAAATGTGCCAAACCCACGGCTGCGGGGGCTCCAGGCTGGGTACAAACACACAGGATGTGTGAAAGGTACAACGTTACCTGGGTACTTCACTATAAATGCTGATGCATACTGAAAAAATACTTCCTTAAGGCAGTATTTCATTCAACATAGACTGCAAGGGTTCTGTTTACAGGCAGATTTCTATTATTGCTCTCTATTTTCACATATTATTTAAAAGCCTCCCAAATTCTTCTTTGGGGAATGCTCCTTTCCATGTTTGGTCCCAGTCCAGGGATGAACTGTGCACTGTATGTGGAAATTGTTGGAAATTTTCCTTCAGCTATTTTTCCTTCAGCATGAAACAGAGCACACCCCACTCCTCCCATCCACATATACACTTTTTTCAGTTTAAGGAATTTTATTTTAATTCCGTTCCCCTCCCCTCAATTGCTGAGTGGCTGGCATTGAAAAAAACACCAAAACAAAAGTTTCTCACCACGTAAAGCCTGTGTGAATCTTTTTCTGTTTAAGAAACAGTATTTTTTAATTGTACCCTGCCGGCTTAGTTCAAGTTTTACTGTGATTGATAAAAAGGAAATGTCCCAGAAATGTTTTTTCCTTAACTAGAATTTAACTGAGAAAGAAATGAAGTGTGTACCATTTCGCCGCTTTCTTTTTGTTTCTTTGTTTACCAATGTTTATCTTTAATCTTCAACAGCTTTAGAGCGATGGGGAGAAGCTAGTTTGATGGCACCTTAAAATAAGGCACACCTGTGAAAGCAGATCACTGGCCCCAAATCAGCTCCTCAGTCTCACATATGTAAGCGTAAAACTGGAATTTCTCTAGATTCACACCAGTATTTCAGAGATCAGCATCTGGCCTAAAAGATTTAAGCTGTTACATTTTTGGAGCTTGATGTTGATGCTGGCTGCAGTTTGGTTTAACGTAAAAATATACTCTTTCAACAGCTGGAGAATCAACTACAAACAAAGCATACGCGATGTTATAATTGCCCTCCATTATATAGTGGAAATCAGTTGTAATGCTGTTCTGGAGGTGAAAATCCACTTTTCACAGAGTTTTGGCTCCAAGACCCAGCCTTCCACTTTCTCTATTTCAAAATCAAGCGGAGCCAACAAAAATGCCAACATCCTTCAGTGTCGCCCAGATGGGCAATTAAGGGGAAGGCTGATCCTAAGGCCACCGCAGAGGAATCCAGGATGGAGAAAGTGAGACGAGACTTATGGACGACTGGAAAAGCCTTGTCCTTTCGGTGTTATTGGGAAATGCAGGCCTCCAAGTGTTGACTGTCTAATTCCACCACAGGGATCTGATAGGATGAAGCCATTTTATCAGTTGAAAAATTAATTGCTGCCTAATAAGTGAGAGCAAGGTCAATAGCCATTCGTCTTCGTTTCCTTTCTGTAGCGTTCATGCTCATTAGTTACCTTCTAAATCTTCCTCCACTTTCAGATTTGTTTACAGCAGCAGAGAGGCAGTAAAATGCTAGAGCAGGCATACTAAAAACATGCATGCCAAAAGCACTCTCGTGTTAATAACACACACATTTTCAGTCATGTATTTGTTTTACCAGGTCCTTAACTCTTGATTTTTGTCCGAAAAGACAGTGGAAATGTTGAAGATGTGTCAGGTCTCACCATATGGTGAAAGACCTGGATTCTGTAACATGGTTTATCAAAGCTGAAACCTCATGGAGGGTACTGTTTCTTTTCATGTATCCATTTGTTTTCAATGTCATTGTTTAAAATAAAAGACAAAAAAACCTTACTTTGCAGTAGATATGTCAGAACACGTTGTGTTTCTGTGCCTGGATACTCCTCTTTTCCACAAACAGATTTCTGACGGGTAATTTTTGTGGAGTTTTCTAAATGGCCATGGACAGCTGGAAAAAATAGCAACAACCCTAAACCATCTCCCTTGACCTTCAGCTACAGATACCATTGCTATCTATCTATCAAATCCACATGTGCCCGTAATCTTTCTCTTTGTATCTAACTCGGAACCAAATAAGAATCTATTTTCTGCACATAGTTCAGATGCAGTCTGAAATTGATGGTAAAAAAGAGCTACAAGAAGTGCTGATGTAGTTTAAATCCTGCCATTAGGACTGTTCTGTGACTTCAGATGGACAGGGAAGAGCTTGTTTGTGATCCTCTGAGTTGAGCTGCCTGTTCCTGCCAGCAAGGTGTGTGCCTGCGTGGTGGGACATCTTGCACTGCAGCTTGAGGATCATTACTGAGTAGCACCCCAACTAACAAAAGCCAATAGCATTGCCCAAGTCAGTCGCAGGGCTACTGGGAGTGTGGGAAATGAGGAGGCAAAGCCAGAGCAGAAGCGAAGGATGGTGTTGGCAAGGAAGCAATGCAAGGAGGACAAGAGGCAGCAGCTGGAGCTGGCAGGAGAGAACATAGGTGGTGGGAAGCAAGAGGAAGGACAAGAGAAGGCAGCAGCAGGAAAGTCGGGCTGCAAAAGCTGTCGGTGACTATCTTATCTGTTTTATTTTCTGCATGGTTCAGGCCAACGTCTCTGCCAGTCATTCCTGCACCAGGCCCTACCCATTGCTGCTAATGTGCGATGGTTGGAAAGATATTCATTCTTGACTTCCAGACACCCAGTAATAAGGATTCATCATATGAATGTCGCTATTAAAAACATGCACCATATTTCCAGCATAATTTTGTCTCGGTTTGGATTCCAGAGCTGAAATCTCCTTCTGCTGTTATAAATCTTGACTCATCTATTCTCAGAAAAAATAATTTCCTTACCTAAGTATTTTGAGACCAAAATAGAGATCTGTTAACTTTTTCTTCAATCTCTCACTAAAAGGAAAATTTTCCAGATTGAATCATTCCTGCAGATTTCTTCCAAAAAACTTCCAATTTGACAATATTCTTTTTGAAAAGCATGGACTCCAGAAGATTTGCTAAACCAGAAAAATAATAAAACAAGTTGTGCCCTAAAATATCCTGAGTTTGGCCTAAAAGCCCCATACCCAGCACACCCCTAAGCACTGAGCTTGTAGAAGGGTACTGGAGTACAGACTTACCTCTGACTGTCACTCTATTTGTACACGAGGAATCAGCTCTTGGTGGGATTAAAGCTCTTATTTGAAAGAGATGTTTTGAAACCTTCATCATCTCGATGGTTTTTTTGCTCTTTCCAATCAAAGATGAGATTCTTATATAAGCAAATGAATGCGAGGATTGCTTTCGTCTCAAATAAGAAACCTAAGCCTGCTGGAACTTTCAAACTTGAACGGAAAGAAAGAATCAGCTGAAGCCACTCGGATGAAAGCCTTGGCTGCTAGGCTAGTCCAAAGAAAAATCTGATTATTAACAGACTGACTTTTCTATTTTGAGGAAATGAAGAAGTCTTAATTTTGATGAATGCTGTATGCTCTTTGTACATGGAATACAGACTTTCTTTACAGATTACTAATTTGTCTTAGTGCTGCAACAGAATGCTTTTTGTATCTTGTCTTTTAAAAGTTCTCACATTTTGCTAATATTTTACTATAGAAAACTTTCAAAACTTGAAGGTGTTTCAATAAAAGATTGCAGTGAGCTTTAGACAAGACTTCCCTCCATTCTTTGCTTGTCTTCACTCATGACCATTGCTAGAGTGAGCTGACCTTTTTGTATCTGTATTTTAAAAGTTAATAAAACAGTACCATGTGCAGGTTACTCCCTGCTTACTCCAGCGAGGAACCTTGCAAAAATTACCTATACACAACAGTCACATTACTTAATTCACAACTGGAATGAATACAGATAGTGCAGTGACTAAAGTGTTATTCAAATAAACAAGGAAAAGAGTAATCAACTATTGAATATGCTTCTGATGTTGGCAAATAGACTGTCAGTTGGGCTGGAAATTGGCTGAACTGCCAGGCTTAAGGGATAGTGATCAATGGCATGGTGGCTGGTTGGCAGCTGGAAATGAGCAGAGTCCCCCTGAGGTCAACACTAGGGCTGATATTGTTCAGTGGCTTCTTCAACAACCTTGATAATGAGACTGGATCCACCCACAGCAAACTTCCAGACAATACTAAATTTAACATTATGAGCAATAGAGTTTCAATCCAGAAAGATGTTGGGAAACTTGGGTATAAGGAAACCCTACCAAGTTCAACAAAAAGTTCTGCACCTGGGTCAGGACAGTCCTTCACATCAAACACAGGCTGTGAACCAAGTGGCTGCAGAGCAGTCCTGCTAAAAACAACGAGGGCACCATGGTGGACACCGTGTTGAATACGTACCAACAGTGTAAAGCAAATCTCATACCAGGCTACATGAGGAAGACTATGGCAAATAGATGGAGGTAAATTATTATTCCTCTCCCTACTCAGCACTGGTCAGGCTGCAGCTGGTATACTGTGTCCAGCCTGGGGACTCCCAGTTCAAAAGGGATACTGCAAAACTGGAGAGAAACCAGCAGAAGGCTGACCAAGATGGTCAGGGGCCAAGACTGCAGGTTATACAAGGACAGGTCAGGGAAGCTGGGTTGTTTAGCCTGGGAGACTAAAAGGGAATCTAACAGTAGCACACTACTACTTGAAGGGGAGTTATAAAGATGAGAGAGTCAAACTGTTCTTCATAGTAGCAGATGGTGTAAGGAGAGGGACATATGGCACCTTGGTAGGTTCAGGTTGGACCTTAGAGTTTTTTTAGAATCATAGAAACATTTAGGTTGGAAAGGACCTTTAAGATCATCAAGTTCAACCATAAACCTAACAATGCCAAGTCCACCACTAAACCATGTCCCTAAATACCACATCTACACGTCTTTTAAATACCTCCAGGTGTTGTCCGAAAAGCTGATTCTTTACCCGGTGTGCAATCAGACAATTCACACACACTCGGGAGAGATATTGCTTTTTATTACAGGCCTGGGTGCTTGGTGGATGCTCCATGTATCAAGCACACTAAAGCCGGTTCCTTCGTTATATTTATACAATAAATTAATACATATTCCACCTATCTAATACATATTCACTGTAATCTACATAGGTTGCGTAATGGCATTAAGTCATTCCTCTTGGCTCCACTTCAGATCCTTCTGCGCATGTCTTCCTTTCTTCGGGGGTCCTTGGTGGTCTCTGGTGGTCCTCACGGATGAAGTACCCTAACTCCTTTTATCCATATATGGTTGCGTGTCACCTAAGGACAACTCAAGGCTATTTTCTCTTGCCAACCTTCCTTTGTTTCTTCCAAATGAACGTTTGTCCTTGATTAAACGGATAATGCTGATGGCCAAGATATTCTGTCTTTAAGCTTAGGTTAAATGTTAAACTTAATTGTCAAACGCTACATAAACAATGCTCGATTAAAAGGAGTTTCGATTCATGCTAATTAAACAGAAACAATACCTCTTCTTTCCAAGGAGGGGTTGTTCCCTTACACAGGGGTGGGGACTCAACCACTTCCTTGGGCAGCCTGTTCCAATACTTGACAACCCTCTCCATGAAGAAGTTTTTCCTAATATCTAATCTAAACCTCCCCTGGCGCAACTTGAGGCCATTGCCTCTTGTCCTATCACTTGTTACTTGGGAGAAGAGACCAACACCCACCTCACTACAACCTCCTTTCAGGTAGTTGTAGAGGGCGACAAGGTCTCCCCTCAGCCTCCTTTTCTCCAGGCTAAACAACCCCAGTTCCCTCAGCTGCTCCCCATAAGACTTGTTCTCCAGACCCTTCACCAGCTTCGTTTCCCTTCTTTGGACACACTCCAGCATTCCAATGTCTTTCTTGTAGTGAGGGGCCCAAAACTGAACACAGTACTCGAGGTGCATCCTCACCGGTGCCAAGTACAGGGGGATGATCACTTCCCTAGTCCTGCTGGTCACACTATTTCTGATACAAGCCAGGATGCTGTTGGCCTTCTTGGCCACCTGGGCACACTGCCAGCTCACATTCAGCCGTCTGTCAACCAACACCCCCAGGTCCTTTTCTGCTGGGCAGCTTTCCAGCCACTCATCCCCAAGCCTGTAGCGTTGCATGGGGTTGTTGTGACCCAAGTGCAGGACGCAGCACTTAGCCGTGTTGAACCTCATACAATTGGCCTTGGCCCATAGATCCAGCCTGTCCAGATCCCTCTGTGAAGGCTTCCTACCCTCAAGCAGACCAACACTCCCGCCGAACTTGGTGTCATGTGCAAACTTCCTGAGGGTGCACTCAATCCCTTTGTCCAGCTCACTGATAAAGATATTAAACAGAACAGGCCCCAACACTGAGCCCTGGGGAACACCACTTGTGACCGGCCACCAACTGGATTTAACTCCAATCACCACAACTCTTTGGGCTCAGCCATCCAGTCATTTTTTTACCCAGCAAAGCATATGCCCATCCAAGCTACGAGCAGCCAGTTTCTCCAGGAAAATTCTGTGGGAGACGGTGTCAAAGGCTTTACTAAGGTCCAGGTAGACAATATCCACAGCCTTACCCTCATCCACTGAGCAGGTCACCTTGTCATAGAAGGAGATCAGGTTAGTCAAGCAGGATCTGCCCTTCATAAACCCGTGTTGACTGGGCCTGATCTTCTGATTGTCCTGGACATGCTGTGTGATGGCACTCAAGATGATCTGCTCCATGACCTTCCCTGGCACCAAGGTCAGACTGACAGGCCTGTCGTTCCCTGGATCCTCCTTCCGGCTCTTCCTGTAGATGGGCATCACATTTGCTAAACTCCAGTCAACTGGGACCTCCCCAGTTAGCCAGGACTGCTGATAAAGGATTTGAAGTGGCTTGGTGAGCACTTCTGCCAGCTCCCTCAGTACCCTTGGGTGGATCCCATCCAGCCCCATAGACTTGTGTGTGTCTAAGTGGTGTAGCAGGTTGCTAACCATTTCCCCTTGGATTATGGGGGCTTCCTTCTGCTCCTTGTCCCCGTCTTCCAGCTCAGGAGGCAAGGAAGGCATTAAGTACCTCAGCCTTTTCCTCATCCTTTGTCACTATGTTTCCCCCTGCATCCAGTAAAGGATGGAGATTCTCCTTGGATCTCCTTTTGTTGCTAATGTATTTACAGAAACCTTTTTTATTGTCTTTTACGGCAGTAGCCAGATTAAGTTCTAGTTGGGCTTTGGCCCTTCTAATTTTCTCCCTGCATAACCTCACGACAGCCTTGTAGTCCTCCTGAGTTGCCTGCCCCTTCTTCCAAAGGCCATAAACTCTCTTTTTCGGCCTGAGTTCCAGCCAAAGCTCTCTCTTCAGCCAGGCTGATC
>VYZW01003548.1:15227-56225 GCA_013401315.1 Balaeniceps rex | reverse complement strand
ATAGTGTTATTGCTACATCAGTGCCTACATCAGTGTTTCTTCTCTGAGGATGTGACCCACATATTCCTCTGGTTCCTTCAGTGTGCTAGAGTGCATGACAGGAATCTTATGCCAGAAATTAGAGCTTGAGCTTCTATTCCTTCTGATATCTACAGACATGCATAATTATTTGCAAGTCTCTAGTTCCACTGAGGTTTGATTCAGCAAGTGTAGATATGCCACCAAAAAAAAAAATNTAATTTGGACTGGGAAAAGTGTGAGGCCTGCATTCCCATTTTTTGTTTCTTTCCCATTTTATCTATAATTCAGCATCTATATTTTCTATCTATTTTTTCTATATTTTAGCACTGTTAACTAATTTTTCTAAAGCCATTTTAATATGCTGCATGTGGAATAGTACTAATGCAAGTACTTCTGGCCACAAAACAACAGCCCAACCATTACCAGCCTGTGTACCAATACCTCTGTAATTAACATGCACACAAAGAAAAAAAAGTCAGAGTTTATAAAGTCTCCTTTTTTAATTGCTTATTTTCTTCGTTTTTAAATATCTGCTATTCTCCATCTGTTCTCCCTAGTGCAGAGTTTGTTTGTAGCACTCAGATTTTGCAGTTTAATCCCAATAATCATCCTTTAATGGATTCGCAGTTCACTACAGGGAAGGATAGACTCATGTAGTATTAAATGCTGGCCAGCCTTGGTATTTCTCACTCATAAGGGTGGCAAGTAGAAGAAGCAGAAGCAGAGGTCTGAAAAGCTGTATTCAGGGAAATCAAAGTTTAGACAAACACACAAGGGCAAGACAGAAATGACTGAAAAGCCTCCCTTTGAATTTAGTGAGTGGAGATATAGTATTATGTTTGCTCTCAAGAGTAAACTACAGGGAATCAATGACATTTGCGTTACAGTGCATTGTCTTCATTTACTATCAGTAATGAAGGATCAGGAAAATTTGGATGAACTCCACTGTACTCGAGCAGCTAAATAAAAAGAGCTTATTGACAATTTTTAGAATGACAACCATGTATAAACAATGTCCATGCATCTGTGTCTGAAAGGAGGAATAGAGCTTTTTCATAACCGGAGACGATGCAATAGAATGCAATTTTTAAAGCATCCTTTTTTAAGAGAATGGTGTGTTCTGCTCCCTGTTCGTAGTATAACTCATTAAAGTGAAAGCATCCTATAGCCACACGAGGCATATACTGCTACAACCTGATTCACAAAGGGCCTGATGCAAAGGCCAAAGAAGCCAGGAGAAGGACCCCTTTTGATTTCACTTGGCTTTGGAACAAGTCCATATTAAACACTTGAGAGAGATATTAGAACAATAAGCCATTAAGCATGCACATGCTGTACTCTGTTATGGATAAAAGCTATCTAGAAGATTGCTGAGAAAAAAACTACCAAAATAAACTTAATCAAAAAGGCATAAAAGCAAATGAAAAAAACCCTAAAACCTTTGTTCAGCTTAAGTCGTTCCCCAGATGGAACTGCAGGAAACCAAAAGCTCAATTAAAAACACCTTGCATATTAGCATAAACAAAAGGAGAAATCTCTGGCCTGGGATCACTCAGCTAAGGCAAAAATCAGATAAACAGGATGGAGTGAGATCCTTTTAAAACAGTGCAGGACCTCAGTGGCCCAAATCAGATGCCCAGGTGTTTTTATCTGTTTAAAAAGAAGTATTGTAACAAGAGGCAGCTCTCTCCAACAGGTATCAAAAGCAGCCTTGTATCATGGTCTGGTGTTGAGCTTCTGCCACAGAGACTGGGAGAGCACAGAGGCTTGCTTGCCATCTCACATCTCTGGTAGCAGTTGGGATATTGCCCATGGGAAACACCACAGTATTCATGTATCTTCCCAGTTTATCCTCTCTTTATTTTACCTTTTTGAAAAGCAAAATAATATAATCCTATTTTTCTGAAACAGGCCAGACAGGTCAGACAGGCAAGCAAGGAAATAGTAATTAACAGCATGTACTTATTTGTTTTGTCAACTAAATCTTTAATATATACTTTGTAAAACCCCTGGCTTGTTCTCATGCTTCAGCACAACCCTAAGCAGAGATCCCTTAGAGGGCCGATAAAAATACATTTAACAATTTACTGGTTCGCCTCCTTGTGACTAAAGAAAACAGATGGGCAGCATTGCTTCCTGGTTGGATCTGACAGTTTTATGGCAAGAAAAAGAGAAAGTGGATGCCTTTTTAAGAAGGATTCTGGAATTGCGTACAGAAAACCATTTTGTATTTTTAATGGCAGTGTAGAACAGTGTCAGCCACACACATTACTGGGTCAGTGACTCACTAGCCTGTGGTTTCTTTTATTTGTGACAGGGTGGCAAGATCCCCATCAGGTGGACTGCACCAGAGGCAATTGCCTACCGTAAATTTACATCGGCTAGTGATGTGTGGAGCTACGGCATCGTCATGTGGGAAGTGATGTCCTACGGAGAAAGACCTTACTGGGATATGTCCAATCAAGATGTGAGTCTCCTTCTGAGCTTCCTCTTCCTTTTCTCTCCTTTCCCCTCGCGCCTTATCTTTGTCCTTAGATGTCGGCTGATGTGTTTCTGTGTCAATTGCTATATGGTTATAAAACATTTACTCCAGGTTTTTAAAAGGATATCACGGGTCGTAGATTGGTGTTTTCTCAGGGAACCTCTCTGGAACTAAGACTTCCTTGAATACTCTAAGCCTGGTCTGTGGTCAGGGAATAGGGGATTCTGAAGTTGGGGTCTATAACTTGTGCATGTATCTTTTTTTCCTTTCTTTTTTTTTCTTTTTAATTTTAGGAAAAATATAAGCAATTAAAGAAAGAAAGAAGAATGGAGGAAAGGGAAACGAATATATTTAAATTGTCAGATGGTAATACTGTCAAGAGAGGGAAGATTTGAATGTTGATATTAAATCTCAACTTTATTGAAAGTCTTTAAGAAAAAACACTTGAATTTAATGAGGCTTCCTATTAGTAGTTAATTCTTCAAGCCCCAGTATGCTTGTAATTCTTCCAGATGATTTTATTTCATGTAGGATACCTAAAACAACACATATGAAATCCAATTCTGATTATCAGTCAGAGCATCCTTGCGACAATTGCATAGCTGCCCCCCGAGGACATTAAAAAGCAGCTTTCCTAAATGACCATTCTTAAATTATGCATGTCCTGTTTAACCGTACCATCTGGACTACTTCAGTGTATTCCAAGAGGGAGCATGCACAATGGCTGCTATTGGAGAAGAGTATTTAATAATAATGCTAATAAGAGCTTTTGCTAATAGAATTTTTATTAAATAAAAAAAAAATCCCGCTGAAAATGAGGCATAGATTATCCATAATTCTTTTCCCAGGGGGTTTACAAACATATAAAGGAAGAAGAAAATGTTAATCTGAATATATGGTCATGGGAGTGGTTAAGTCATTTTACAAGTCATCTGCTTTCTTATGTAGAGCTGAACACTTTCAAAGAGTGTCTAGATGCGGTTGGCATTTAATCTAAACGGGGGATATAATTTTAATTTCCTTCTGATGTGAAATGTCTCTTCTGGCACCCAATCTTGCCTTCCTTTGCTAACAGGAAGTCATCAAGACTTAGCAAGAAAGTAAAACACCAGATGTGTCTCAGTTATATCAGGCATCTCTACACAGCACAGTGGAGCTCAATGCAACAAACGCAGAGCTAGCATATTAGGCTGGTATACACTGCTAACGTGCGGTGCTAGACCATGTCGAAAAGCTGGCTTGAACAGGACAGTGAAAGCCAATATTACTGTCTTAGCATCCTCTTTTTAGTACATGGTGGGCATAGGCATACCATTTTTTTCTCCTTAACGATGGCGAGAGCAGTGCTTTTCACAATAAATCAGAAGTGGATTTCAAATTATTCTCAGTGTCTGTTGAATCAAGAGAAATCAAAAGGATCTTCATACTTTCTGGAGTAGTGAGAGCCACTTTGTTTGCGGTCACTGAATAGCTGCTAATAGTGCAAGCATATCCCTCGCCCTGTCCTCCCAGTGGATTTTAGCCACTAATTGGACAAGATCAGAACGAGGGAATTTAGTGCAATTCAGTCTATGTGTACTCCTGGTCTCTAGTCTCATGGTGAATCCTGCCAGCAAAGTCCTATCGATTAATTAAGATCTGAAGACTTCTGGGTCATGCCCTTGTCATACCGGAATTGAGCCCTGGTCATGTCCCGTTCTCCTGTGAGAGCTAAGAAGCCATCAGAGTACTGAGCTCTGGAGCCCTTTTTGGAGGGTTTGAAATTACTTCAGCTTGTGAGTTTTCCTGGTTTCTGTTAAATATGAAATGCATACTTAAGCTGCATTGGACTTCTGTAACTTTCTTGGTAAAGCTGCACAAAAGGGTTCCCATATCTGCATTTCTTGGTTCAGAGCATGCAGTGGCGAGAGAACAAGTTCTCTATGAGGCCTGTATTACTAACAGAGATGAGCTAGCCCAGGAGGAGAGGGAGGAGGGGGTGATCTGCTGTACCCTAAAAATGATGGGGAAAATTTCATCTTCAACATATCGCACCCAAAACTGACAGATATTAAAGATTTGCTGTAGAGCTGTTGCTTCTCCAACACTCTGTCCAACAAGGATAGTTGCTTAATTCTAACCTAGGCTATTTTGTCATCCCTGTATCCCATGTGCTCTTTTGTGATACATTGCCCTGCTGTATCTGATGTCTGCTTTGGATGCTGTACTGTTTTAGTTTTGAATTGCTGAGGAGAAATGACAGTTCTGAGACCACCAACTGTCTGAGTCTGAGTGCAATTTTCCATGTTGTTTCGCTTAATTGTGGATTTGTTTCCATACTTTGGATCGCCCTAGGATAAATGATACTCAGCTGGTAGATATGAGTAGTGTCTGATGTCTCTAATGTCTTCCTAATTGTGCCATTTATAGGTTATTAAAGCCATTGAAGAAGGGTATCGGCTGCCACCCCCGATGGACTGCCCCATTGCTCTCCATCAGCTGATGTTAGACTGCTGGCAGAAGGAACGCAGTGACAGGCCTAAATTTGGACAGATCGTCAACATGCTGGACAAACTCATCCGCAACCCCAACAGCCTGAAGAGGACAGGCAGTGAGAGCTCCAGGTCAGCTGTGCTTTTGTAATGGTGATATACGAGGGAGCACAGTGTTGATGACAGGCAAAGCTGCAAGTCACCTAAACCTCTGCGCTGGGATTAAGGTGTGCTCTGTAGCTCTGCAGAGCCAGACTGCACAGCAGACTTTGCACCGTGCAAGAGAGTAGAGGGGTCCTGCTGGCACACTGTTGAACCCCGCTAGGTACCCCAGACTCTCCTAGCTCTGTGAGAAGGAAATTGAATGAACAGAGCTATTGCTGTATCACACCAGCGCTGCCCAGTTTTGTAGCATGGTCTTAAGCATGTCCTGAAAAAGTTCTGATGCAGGCAAGCTCTGTTTGAAGACAGTTTGCTGCATCTTTTCCCCTAGTGAAAGGGCTTGAGCGGGTAGCCCTAATGCAGGGTAGCTAACAGGAGTGATGTGGTTTTCTGCAGGAAAAGTACATCATCAAGTTTTATAAACCCTAGATTTGTGTAGGATTTGCAAATGAGCGTTACGGCATTACAGCCAATGCCTTGCAGGCATTGGGAAGGTGTGGATTAATTTTTGTGTGAATTTGAATTTAATTTTGTGGAAAGCCAGTTTCATGTCTCCACCGATCCTGCATTACATTTGTGTTTTGTTTTGTTTGCTAAGCGTGGTATACCTGGTACGTGCAACAGAAGCACAGTAGGAAGGAAACTCCCAGAGTTGTAGGGTAAAACCAAAATGTCTTTGTTGGGACAGATCAGCAGTTTGTTTAAGCTGCTGAAACACTGCTGAAGTAGTAGGACCTTTACTAATTTACACCAGGTTTGTTCTATTTTTTTCAAATGTCTTTGCTTTGTAAGGTAAATTTGCTTACAGCAAATACGGAAAAAAGCTTAAAAGAAACAAGAGGAAGATAATGGGAAGATATTTTTCAGTAGAAGGGAAGGTACAAAAATATCCATTGGGCAATATAAAATTAAGTTTCTTGAATCAGTGAAGGAGTAACAGAGGTTCTGATTCAGACTCCAACAGAACAACATCCTAGAAAAAGCTATTTTCATTTTTAAACTTGTAGGTCCCTTTGTGACTCTTGCTTACAATGTACATTATCAGAAGAGGGATTATTAACCCTCTGAGGCCACTATCGCCACATATCTTCCAGATTGCCCTAATTGCATTGGTAGCCTGGCAAAAATGTATCCACCCTTGAGGCTTAAATAATTTACATGGTGAGAATCACAATATGATCTGCTGTGATAATTTGATTTGACAATCACAGTATGAACTCCTCCATTTTGCTTTCTTTCCAATTTACAGATGCGCTTTGAAAATACATAGATTTTACAAAAGTTAATAGCCCGTTCAAGGTCATTTTGTGTGTGTCTGTGTATGTATGTATATATGTGTGTATATATATAAAACCCAGAAGTTAATAGCCTATTCAAGGTCATTTCATGTTCATGGCTATTTATAGATCTTTATATTTCTTCTCTTCGGAATATGAATTTCAAATATGCATATAACATTATTAATATATGACTTTATACGTGAAGCATAATTGTATATAATTAGGTTGCCATCATTGGTCTTGTGTTAGACAGTACAGTAAAAGAGTTGTACCAAGTATTACCAGCATGTACTCAGTGCCTTAGGCAAGACATAACTATGCTATTGCACACCTAATCTTTGATGATGTGCATTTTCAAATAAATTGCTAAATGATAATTGTTTTGGTTAGATAGATAGTAGTAATTTATAATGGTTTAATGAAACTATGATTTACAATATACATGAAATAATAAATGATATATTAATAAGAGAAGCAAATTTTGTAAAAATTATTATTGCAAATCTGTGCAAGGGAAAATGAGAAGTACATTCCCCAGTGCAAACAAAGATAAAAGCTCGCATGGTTCCCGCCACTCCTGGCACACGCTCTGGTCAGGAATGGATTGATTAAAGAGGGGATTAACTCCCCGCTGTCCTGGGTTTGATTGAATGCACTGAGCTTGCCTGCGAACCTGGCTAGAAGCAGGACTTATCTGAACCCGCCCTGAATTTTGCCTTCCAAACCGGTCTGGCAGGTTGTGAGCTTCCAGTTCCTTTGCGCATACTTCAGTAGTGTTTCTATAGCTGCCGAGCTGAGGTCTGACATATGCAGGATTGGCAAGGTCTTGCATTGCTGCATGTGAGATACAGACCCAGTAGGCTGAACGCCTTCCAGCATTGCCATCTTCTTTGTTTTTTGAAGTAAAAGCATTTTCTATGAACTTGGTTGCATCTGAGGTGGAAATTGTAAGCAGCGTAGTGGCTCAAATTAGATCTGAAAGCAAAAATAGAAACCTAAGGTCAAATTCATTCTTAGCAGAAATTGGCCTATTACTTTGCATTTTGTTAAGCGTCTTGCATTGATCTACGTTGCTATGCAGAGAGTCACCAGTTTTGCATGGCGCAACGTCTTGCCCTTACTTTCCCTAATCAATTGGGGATAGTTGTTGCAGAGACCAGACTTTGGTTTGCGATTCATGATCCAGCTGACACCATTTCTCTGTCCTTTCACTGTTTGGCATCCAGACCTAGCACAGCCCTGCTGGATCCCAGCTCCCCTGAGTTCTCGGCGGTTGTTTCTGTCGGTGACTGGCTCCAAGCCATTAAAATGGAGCGATACAAGGATAACTTCACAGCTGCTGGCTATACCACCCTAGAGGCTGTGGTGCATATGAACCAGGAGTAAGTACTCAGCAATATAACAAAAAAACTGGTAAATCTGGATTTAATCGGCCTCTTTTGCTTTGTGCTGCATATCATTATACTCATTAAAGTAATGGAATGCCTTTCATTTGGACGGAGGATAACTTTAAAATGCCTCCACAATGCCTTCACTTATTTAATTAAACATTTCTGTACATCTGCCTTGCTTTTGCTATGTTGCTTGCGGTTGACTCTTAATATTTTTCTCTGCACCGGCATCTGATCCACGGTTCTCAGCCCCCTGCTTCTTCTCTTGCTTACCACAGTGACCTGGCAAGGATCGGGATCACTGCCGTCGCGCACCAGAACAAGATCTTGAGCAGCGTTCAAGCAATGCGCACCCAAATGCAACAGATGCATGGCAGGATGGTTCCCGTCTGAGCCAGTACTGAATAAACTCAAAACTCTTGAAATTAGTTTACCTCATCCATGCACTTTAATTGAAGAACTGCACTTTTTTTACTTCTTCTCCTCGCCCGTCGAAATAAAGATCTGCAGCATTGCTTGATGTACAGATTGCGGAAACCAAGCGTGTGTGTTGGGAGGGGGGCCTCCAGAAATGACAAGCCGTCATTTTAAACCAGACCTGGAACAAATTGTTTCTTGGAACATACTTCTCTGTTGATCAATGATATGTAAAATACATGTATCTATATAAATATAAAGTCACATTCAAGTTTTGATGCTATGTTTGCTGCCAGATACTGTGCTTAAAAAACAAAAACAAAATTACTTTCCTTCTCCCTATGACCCGTAGGATTACAACCATAGTGTTTTATTTGTGGGTGAAACCACCGTTGTACATCTTTCACTGGAATGAAGAATCTGCCCTAGGATATTTTTTGCAGACTTGATGCATCACTAATACCTTGCAGAAACCTCAGTGAGGTCATTTGGCTAATCAGTGCCTGTCAATTAGTGATCTGCCCATTTATGGGCTTGAGACATGAAATGACCCACCTCGTGGATTACTGGGCAAAACTGGACTTCTGGGGAGATTATTGGCTGCTGTTGTGCTGTGCTGAATCCTACCGCCTAAAGACATTTTGTGAACATCTTGCCAGTAGTCAGCTGTGACAATCGTGGCTGTGGAGCTTTCAGACTGCTTTTCTCTTTCCAGAAGTGATTCCCTTCACCACACAGAGAAGGTCAGTGGATGTACAGTGTCCAGCATGTTCTTGGTGCTTTATTTCTTAAACTGTGCTAGGATTTCATCAGTGTTGGGGGAGGGGGGTGTGTGCTGTAATGTGTTACTTGGGGTTCCCAACGGGTTTGTATGAACCTGTGTTAGTTTCCCAGACTAATTGCTTACTGTTTCCCATTATTTGCTCTATTTGATGACAGTGAAAATTACTCTGTTTCAAAACCTGGTCTTGCTCTCAAGCTGTTGCGTGTTAGGATGTGCAGACAAGGTGTAGGAGCATGTCTTGGGGCTCACTCAGTTCAGTGCTAAGAGCCTGACCCCACTTCTCACTGAGAGCAGTAGGGATGCCCTTATTTTTTGGGTGGAAAAACCCACACATGTGGATCCCATAGAAAGCAAGAATAACCTTGTAAAGTACAGATACTCATAAATGCACCAAGAAGAACCAAGGACTTTTCTTGCCCTCTCATAAACAACAGTAGAACCAATATTTGTGTTTTAGAAAGATCAGTCTCAGTTGCTGTGTCAGTGGTTTTAAGAGAGGGGGAGCAGAAGGAAATGGGATGGTGCACACAGCCTTCCTGGTTTTGCACAGTTTGGGTGTCGGGCATGGTGATAGCTCTATCTTTTGCAGCAGTGTTACACTTCAGACACGGTGATCCAGTCTCCTCAGCTGTGGGAACCAAATTCACTTTTGAAACCAGCCCCATAGGCTGGATTATCAAGGCAACTGTGGGTGTGAGTGCCAGGTGTAGGCTGCATGGCTAAGTCTAAGCGCCCCTCTGCAAGTATGGCAAACAAGATGGAGCATGACCTGCTTGAACAGCTGCCCTCCAACTCCTCTTAAGAAATCAAAGGAGTGCTGAGTGAATGAAAGCATCCCCTGGGTTGCTAGGTAGAGGTGACTGCTGTAGGAAAGTGGTTGGCCTCATTAGGTCACATCAGATAAAGCTTTATCTGGTAAAGCTCTGAACACATTTATGCTTGTATTTTATTTATAGTAAATAAAACTCTTTTTGAACAGAGTGTATAAATTAGATTCCTTTTAAAGTCCTTTCGAGGACCAAAGTGATGAGATGACCTTAGAAAAGAGACAGGATCAGGCCCACTTATGCTGTGCTGGGTAGGAGGAAGATTTTCGTGACACATCCTCTGGAACAGACATTGCATTTCAGCTATGGCAGGCACAATGTCAGAAAGGTGAGATTTATATTTTGATGGCACTAAGACTGGTTCTTTGGTCTATAATATTTTGGTCCCACTCTGCACCTGACGGCAAATTCAGAGATGATTTAGTGGCTTTGTGTGTCACATTTTTTTAATAATTGCATTTATTCTAAATCCAAAACAGCTCACTCAGTTGGACAAGTCACACTTACTGTATCATCACTCACATCACTTTTTGTCACTTTTAACAATAACTTGCTGATTTTAACCACTAACTCTCCCTCACCCCCAACTTTCTCAGAAAACAACTTGTTCAGAATATGGGATGCTAAATTTGGATCCTGTCAAGTCATGACAGCTTAGTAAAAACTGTTCTGCAGTATTACTTATAAAAGCTTTTCCATTTCAAGACATTTAAGATTTCTTTTAAAAAAGCTACTTAAACCAGCATGTTTTAATGTCATTTTGCCAGGCAACATAAGAAGTTGTTACTCATTTTAAAGACATGACACTTACTTTCAGCAGCAAAAATTCTTTTGCTTCTTAAGTGCAGAGATACTTTAAGTTTCCTCTTGCTGTAAATCTGTTGCATTCTGTTGAGATTGTCTTTTTACGTAAAAACAAAATACATCCAATTTTCTGGGCAGTTTGTAAAATTGCTTTCTTGGAGTCTAGTAACGGTAATTCAAAACACTCCAATGTTTTCCACACAAAATGAAGAACTGTGTCCCTATAGAATGAAAACTGTGAAGGCAGCTCAGATTCCAGGTTTTCAGAACTGCCATTGATGGTTGTGTTCCCTGTGATAAAATATGGCCAGTGAGGATGCATCCACTTGAATGCGATTTTAGCTGGAGGAGAGCAGACTAAAAAAAAATAGGTGGCACATATATATCTATAGATAGATTACATATCTCTCTTAAGATATTTCATGGAAGCAAGACTTCGAAATAGTGTGAGGGAAAGAAAAGGGACAAGGAAGGCAAAGGGTTCTGACCCTTTGAGAACTGCTGGTTGTATTTGTCTCGCTGGCCCAAGACGGCCGAACCAGCCAGCAAGAGCCTGGCAATGTGCTGCAGCCTCCTGCGTTTGCCGTTCAGCCACCCTTTTGTGCACGAATTGCATCTATTCCTATTTTCTCTTCTGTCCTTTAGGAAATACTTCTCCCCTGTCTGGGGAGAGGTTTAATTCCATGAACCTGCTGCCATGTCACCTCTTCACCAGGGCAGAGATGAGTTCAGGTCTTTTCCTTTGATGTGAATCAGCAATTGCACCAGCCAAGGAGGGGCTGGCTACCTACAGCAGTGCTTCTGCTGGGAAATCTAAGATGAGGCATTCAGGCAGGTGTGCGCGTCTGTTTTGTTGCGTGTTGTTTAATATGTTTGTGTTTTCTTTTTGTGCAGGGAAATTAGATTTTGCTTTCACGGCCTCATAGCCCGTCCTATTGATCATATTGACCATGGAGGAACATAGACTAGACATGAAGCCTTCTGGATCCACAGTTGCGTCTTCCCTAGCACTGATTCTGGAAAACACACGCTGAACAGTCATTGGTCCCTGAAGAGAGCGTGACTTTTGCTTTCTCTTTTTTTTCCTTGCCACCCACCCTGTTTTTTTTATTCATTGAGAGAGAACTAACTCGGTAAGACTCAGCACTCAGTTGTCACCTGAGGAATGTACTGTGTCAAAGCCCTGCAGACTTCTGGATTTTTTTTTTCTCCCCTTCTGCTTTCTCTTCCTACCTTTGGTTTTATTTATATGTTTCATTATTTTTCTCTCCTCATCCCCCTGGCTGTCACTGCTGCATCTCGGACAAATGCAGGTGATGGAGCACTACACATCTTACCATGGACACCAGGCCAGGTGCCGCAGCAAAGAACCCAGTTCCTGTGAGCTGCCTATATACGTTGCTGAAGTGACATTTTACACAAAACGTGCCATTGCAGTGATATAAATATATTTTTTTTCCTTGAATGGATAATGGATTATCTCCTCTGAAAGGTGCGTTATGTGTGCTGGTGTGCGTGTGTTTGCGTGCAAGTCACCTTGTGTGTAGAACTGCCTGTGAATGTGCTGAAAACATCTCTGGAAGCACAGGAGTCCCCTGGCATATGAGAGCAGGCCAATAGCTCGTGTCTGCAATGGTAGCAAGAACACACACATTAAAAACCGTTTAAATTTCTGTATCTGTTAGTGTATTTTTTAGCTGCCACAGTAACCTTAATGAGTAGTTCTGCAGCCTGAAACGGGGGCAATTTCAAGTTAGTTTTGGAGTTGTGGATTACAGGATCCATAAGGGTGCTAAAGATTTTCGTAAGTGTTGTTTATTCATACTGATGCCCTGTTCATGATCAAGATCAACCAGTTTCTCAGTGGCAAGGTGGTGGAGGCAGCACCTGCATATCCATCCACTGGTAACCCTGAACTGAATTCTTAAGTAGCCTTTTTTGTCTGCAAAAATAGTTTTTTAAAGACTTGTTGAATGCGAACAAATATATGCAATTCTTCCATTCACAGAAGCACCTTGCTCTGTGTGCAAGCTGTGAAATCTTGTAACGTAATAATCAAGACACTTCATTTGCTTCCAGCACAGTTAAGGAACAAAAATGCAACAAGACCTGTAAGGTTACAGTAGTTAGCAAGAGAGTTGTGAAATGTGTCCTGTTCCTTGTGCGGGTGAAGAAGAGTTGGTGAAGTGCAGTAGAAGGCACTCTTCCGTGACCCGAGGAACAGTGCTGCAACTTACTGGTACTACCTAGAAAAGCTTTCCGTGTTTGGAGAATTCACTGTTAATGTAGCGTAAGCTAGTTTCTGAGTGGAGCTGTGCACTAGAGCCCAGGGAACGTATGGCCGCGGGGTATTTGGAGTGGGGCAGGTGATGCTCCCCGCTTGCTTCCTGGCTGCAGGAGGCTGGCGGCTGCTGCGGTACTCCGTGCAGCACAGCAAACTGCCACGGGACAGGGGGTTGCTCCAGCAGACATGGGGGAAGCTGGATGCACCGTGTTAAAAGAGAGCGCAGCCTTGACCAGAGCTGTAAAGTGGTGTCCCAGAGTTGCTCCTGCTTCCTCCTCTTTTCCCTCCGCACTGACCCTCGAAGTTCTTCGTTAACCGCAATTCTGCCTGCTCTGGCAGAGGAGCAGCTGCAGGTCCATGGAAGGGTAGCGAGGGCAGCTGCGCTGTCAGCAGCAGCCGGGCCCGGTCGGGGTGCCGGGAGGTGCCGACTGGGCTGCCCAACATGGGCCACCTGCGGCAGCTGCTCCGGATGGAGCTGGGGGCAAAAGGAAAGCGAGTGCTGCGGCGCTGCTTCCCGTCAGGGAAGAGGTCCTCACCAGGACTGTCTCGCATGATAAGCCTCTGTTTGTAAGAAATTGTCCTGCTCACGCACCACTGGTTGATGTTTGTCCGGGTTTCTTGCTGTACTAATTTTGTGATGGATCTTGTATATTAAAAATATATATGTATAAAATACAAAAGGCTGGTAAGTAACCAGTAAATGGGACTTAAAAAGCAGTATTTTTCTTTTATGTGACATTTTCATAATCAGAAAAAAAATCTGAAATACTAATCAGACAAATAAAAAGAGAGTGCATTTATTTTTTTGTATCACTGCAAGTATGTTGGAATATGCAAGGACTGTGGTTAAAATTAGAATGTATGAGGCATATTATAATTTAGTTCATACTGAAAAAATCTAACAGCATTTCTTGGTTCGTGCATTTGGACGATCTCTGGGTTAGATATAGAGATTTTTCTATTTTGTTTTAATTTGTAATTTTTTTCCCCTCCATGAATTTTAGGTACACATAACTTATGTCATTTATTTATGGTCTTTTATACCTAGTTTGTAAAATTGTAAAATAGCAAACAATGCAAACATTTGCATTTGAAAATAATAAAGTAGTTGCTGTACAAACCTGAAATGGGCTATTTCTAATTATTGCATGTTTTTTTATTTAGTGTTTATCCACAACAGATAGGAATACAGAACTCAGTAGTAATCCTGGTGTTTGCCCCAAAGGGATTAATTCTCTTCAGTACATTTCACAGGAACACACTCCCGAAGTTCATTTAAACTGCGTAACTCCCACATGTACCTTAAAGCATGTTACTTTTTCTTGTTACCGTCACAGATTGTGTGGTGTGCTGAATATTTGTAACCTGGGAAGGATGCTGCAGTCAGGCTGACGTCGTTAACGATCTCAATGATTTTTCCTTGGAGACCAGGTAGTATCCATGGGCACCATGCCTGAGAAAAACCTGCAGGATCATAACGTTGTTTCATTTGCACTCCTGGGATCGGCTGGGAATAGCCTCCCTCCCCTGTCTCCCGCTGTCTGGACCTTGCCAGGGGCGAGACATCACCTTGGCAGATATCCTACAGTTTTCGCAGCTTCCTTTGGGCCGGGATTTCACCTCTGATGTGGGAACCGTGACCTTGCTGCTGAGTTACTGCACTTGCTGCTCTGCTTGTGGGCTACGTTTGAGTGGGTTGGTGGGCTCGTGCTGGAGACTTGTGGCCAGAGTGGGAGAAGGTGAAAGGAGCAGGAGGGAGGGGAGGGAGAAGCTGAGGGATGAAATGCAAAACAGAGGCGTGAGAGTGTTGGGAGCAGCAGAAAATGGAGAGGGACGGTTTCTGTGACAAGGGCTGCAAGTCAGAGACCGAGAGCATGGGTATTTGTAAAGAATGCTCTGTAATGGTAACACACGTATGGGCACGTGCTGCGTAGCCTGAGTGCCAAGGGTGTCACGTCCTTAACCGTCGCTTCTTTACAATGCTGCTGCTTAGTTTAGGATATACAGACTTTCTGGTACTTTAACCACCTGAATTATATATGTACATGGTTCAGAGGTACCACAGAAAGGATGGTGGCTCTTCTAGACATTTGCTTAAGCTTTTGACTTGCTTATTTGAAAAATATTTTGAACCAAATTCTTCTCAGGAAAGATTCCAGTGAAGCCAGCAGAACCGTATCATAACAGCATTGGTCCCAAGAAAGTCCAGCCAATGGCACTGGGCTTGTTGTATTTTAAAAGCCGGTTCATTGCATCCTTTTGTACTTGAGGGAGCAAGCCAGCAGACTGGGTGTTTCTCTGGTGCCTTTATTCAGCCAGTTGGTGTATTAAGAGAGAATGTGTCATGGCTAGAAAAACACATTCCATTTTACACGCACAAAGAAAAAGTTTTCTGAATGATTGAGTTTTATTGTGAAATGAAAGCACAACCTTTACATCTTTTTAAGAAACAACAGTTTCAAAATGTCCGGTGAGTATTGAACACTTGGGTACTCTCCCTTCTCTTTCTGATTCTCTGCTCTTTTTTCCCTTTTAGCTCCCAAATCTACAAAATCATCCTATCAAAACTTTTTACCCCAATGGTTTAGTTTTCTTCCAAGTATATGGATTTTGCTGAAATAGTTCCTCAACAAAAAGACATGTGTTCTCTCTCTGCCCTTCACTCTTTCCACTTATTTATACAGTAGCATAAGGCAAGTGATTTTAGTTACATATAAAGTCTATATATTTGCGTCTCAGTGACAATGTGCATAGCTGCCCATGGGCTGAGCACGGAGTAGTGTGAGGAACAGGCATGGTTTATCTAGAGACATTGGGGCCGTTCTAGACATGTCAAGAAAAACAAAATGGGTTTTGACAATTGGGAAGGAAAAAAAAAAGCATGTTATGCTCTAAATCAACAACACGATTAAAACTAGAGCTGCATTTGAGGCCTTGACCTCAGTTATTTTACCCTTTCCCTTGCAAGGAAGTACCCTTGGGCCATTGACTGATTCTCTATTGAATGGGTTACAGACCTCTGACATATCTTATTTCTGGCAGTGGCCCTGAACATAATTCTGTGTTTACAGGAGCCTCTGAGAAAGTTACATGAATATGTAGATGTTTTCTGCAAAAACTAAAATTAAAACCTAAAGCATTCCGTTCCAATCAGCTTAGTAAAATGTATTCTCCATGGGTGGATGGAGAGAGTAGCCACAGGAATATGCTACACTAACTTACTTTTATACATATATATATAGGGAAATTATATTCCAGTAATCTGCTGTGGTTTATAACCTGTAACCAGACCAACAAGATAATGAAATCCTTGTTTTTATAGTGCTCTTGAAGTTACTCATGATTCTGTTCTATAAGATCTTGTAACGAATTAAATGAGCTGAGGCATTTTGGTATTCATTTTTTGAAGACTGTTTTTAAAATAAAAACTCTGGTCAGCAGAACGAAACAACCATCAGGAACCCAGCTCTCCTCCCATTTCTACCAACGTAACTTCCCTCCCCTGGGGTCAATAACTAAAATCTCAGGGCCGGGCAGTCTGGGGCTGTTAGGCAATTACAGGTGCAGGTAGGTGCCTACTGCCAACTTTTTTTAATGGTGCTTTGGAGCTGCTTAGCTGAGGGATGCAGCAGCTCACATAATGAGTTCCCGCTTCCCAGTTGGATTTTCAGCCTTGCATTAGGAGTCTTGCTGTCGAAGCTCCCAAAATGGTCTCCATCATAATCACCTGGGGGACAGATTTTTCAGAAGCTGACCGTCACAGCAAGAAGCCACATAAGCTCAGAGAGGTTGGAAAGCTGCGGAGGGACCTGCTGTGCTGCTCTGGTGCCTCTCACGCCTCCGAGCCTGCTGCAAACCCTGCCCTGAGCCAGTCTCTGTGAGAGACCTGCCCGAGGCAGGTCCTGCCCATGCAGGCCCTTCTTCCTTCCTGCCTCTCATGGCCTTCACAATCAGTCCTTCTCTCACAATGTTACTGGGATGGTGGCTTTCACGAAAGGTGGTGTCTTGCTTCCTCCTCACCAGCAACCAGTGGTCTGACCTGGGCCTCCTGTCACCTGGCCTGAGCAGGATCAAAGGTACAGGAGGGTCCTCCAGCGAGTGAGGGGACGAGTGGGTGTCCCCTGTCCTGGGACATGCTGTCTGAGCTTCTGCTCATTTGAAGGCTGGGGGAAGGTCATTAGCTCTGGGACAGCATCAGCATTTAGGCTGTTCAGCAACTGTGGCTGGCCAAGTCATACATGCTTTGAAAATGCAAACATCTGGGAGGTGAGCGGGCATCAGAGAGAGAATTTTCAGTAGATTTAAATCCAAAAGTCCCTTAAAAACTCTGGCCTCAAATTTTCAGAAGTGCTACAGAGCTCGGTACCATCTCATTGCCACGTGCCAATGGGATCACCTGGAAACTCAACACTTAAGAATTCAGCACAAGAATCCCCAGGGAAGCAGGGGAGTGCCCGGGTCATCTGCTTACCTGATTAATCTGTGTCTGAGAGCTTGCCTGGGACTTTCCAGCCAGCAGATTTGCAATATATGACAAGTATTAAAGAGCATTCACTTTCACCTTTTTGAAAAATTCGTTAAAACTCCCTTGGAAAAAAAATGTGAGGTTAAAATTGAATGATGATATTCTTCCACACTTAAAGAGGCTGCTGGGTTGATTGAAGCAGCGTAATGTGAAAGGCCTAGAAAAGGTGACACTGACAATAATAAGAAAATAAGGACAAATGAGTTGATCTGGTCCCACAGGTGGTATGAACTGATTTCACTGGGACTGCCCTGATTTGCATCAGCTAGTCCTTAGCTATGTGAAACTTTAAGGTAATTTTTATTTATATTTTTCACCAGAAAATATACTTTAAAGTGCATTTTGGCAATGACTCAAGTAGCGATAGCACATGCAGGTTGGTCTTTTTGTCTTGTATTTTTTTATGTGGCCATTACTCATGCAAATATTTGAAGTACATATTTAACAATACAAAATACTGGTATCCAACAACAGACAGGAAGGTTTCTCTGGAGTCCCGCAACTCCTCTCTTTGTCAGCTTTGTTTTCAGGTTCATATTATGATGGCAGATGGGGTTTGTTTGGCCAAATGGTTGTGATTGCAACGTGGTGTCCTCAGAGACCTTTTTTGTCATTTTTGCAGACTCTCGGAGCGCTCCACTATGGTTGTTGAACAGGCAGGAGATCTATGTATCATTCACCAACTTTTGATCTCTAGTATCCACAGGTGGAGGAAAGAAATGGAAGACTAAACAGCCCCCTCTGCCATTAAATGGGTTTCAGGCTTGGGCAGGCGCATACGGACACAACATGCTCCCAATTATCCGAAAGTCCAAGCAGGCAGCAGCAGCTCAGTTTTGCCTGGAGGAGCTGTGGGAACAGCAGAGCCAGGATTCAGGGTCTTTTGCTGACTTTGCTGATCACTCACAGAGGGGGAAGCAACCTAATAAGCTGGCTGTTATTTTTTCAGAAGCACCAGCAGTGCAGTTTCTGTTGTTTCAGGTTTTGAAGATTCACCCACAATGACGCCGTTTCACACTGTGTGCACTTCTGTGGTGGCTTCCTACTGCGCTGACTGATGTAGGCAGGAGAGCCAAAGCCAGTGGCACTCACTGAACATTTGCAGGCAGCATCTCCACTCCTCCTGTGCCCAAGGATACTGCTTGCCTAAGTGTTACTGGCTTCAAACACTGATGTCTAGAGACTTTTCTTATGCAGGTGTTGCTTCACTTTTCACCTGCTTTTGTCCTCACACCAGGCTGCAGCCTGCTAAGAGCTACTTTTGACTTACCCAGGGTTTTGGAGGTGATTAGTTTTGGAGCTGATTAGTTTTGGAGCCACGTTATCATCCTGAACAGGTGGAAGAGATCATCAAAAATTTTTAATCAGCTTTGAAAGTGGGTGCAGTTGATCCAAGAACAAAAAGCATTCACCAACTGCTAAATCCAATCAACCGTGGGTGACTGATTACTTTTAGCTTTCTTAATTGATTGACTGTGGCATTTCTATGAAGGAGCTATTCTGAAACCCAAGAAAGTCCACACAACTGTTTCAATTCTGGGAATAGCTTGTAAGTTATGTATTAAACCTGTGTTTGAATTCAACAGTACTGAGTATTATGAGCAAAATATACAGATGGGTGTGCAAGAGCTGTGCTGGATTAGAGTGGGTGGGTTTTTTTCTCTTGCTTAGTAACAAGTTAAATGGTGGGAGGAATAAGTTTATGGATCCTTTGAAAAGAGTTTGATGAGTTTTTCCTAGTAAAAAGTTGCTGTAATATTGCCTAGTAGCATCTGGCAATGGAGTTTTCAGAAAGAAGCTCCTTTCATCTCAATAAGGTGTAGTACAAAATCTATCTGTATCTATCTATGTGTATATGAAATTGCCTTGTATACGCACATGTGCATGAAAAGAGCTTTGTTCTGGCTGACTGTCGTGGTGCAGCACTGAGCACTGCCCCTCTGCTCTCGCCCCCGTCCAGCCATGTCTCTTGGGCAGAATTACTGCTGAAGACAGCTGCTGAAGTTAGGTTTGACATTGCACTGGCATGCCAAGTGTGCCAGTGTGCGAGAGCTTGCTCTGGAGGATGTGACCGTAAGCCCACTGTGTGCATGGGCTCACCTGTCCCAGGACCACCCTTAGGAGGCAATTCAGATGTGCTTTGTAATACCAGTGCCAGTTTTTTAAATATGTTCAATTACTTTTACTTGCACAACTGAAAATGAACCTGTCAAGTGCTGAAGTACCATTTCCATTGCAATGCTGCTGCCAGTGTGTGTTGTAGGGCAAATCATTAATGTCATTATTGTTTATTTTCAACACAATAAGACAACTCCAGCTGGCAATGAATGTGCATAATACACAGGGATGCTTTTGGTATAATACAGAGCAACCTGTCAGAAGGTGACTTGGATCCAAACAAAGGTACAAGCCCTCATTCAGCAGGACTCACTCATCACTCTCAGCTTTCAGGCGTGTCTCGGTGGGCTGGGACCAGGGTTCTCGTGGGATCGATGGAGAACATTTTAAAAAATGTTTCTGAACCTGTGGGAATTTTTGCCACAAGCAGTCAGGGTCCCTGGGAGCAATCACCTTTCCCACAAAGCGCAGACTTCTTCCTGGTTCAGCCTCTCTTCTCTAATAACAATAAGAAATCTCTTGGGAACGTTTTAATAAAAAAAAAAAACCTTTATTCTTATAAAAGAACATAAGTAAGTCACACCAAGCTGTTCCTGAGCTTGACTTGAAGAGTTTGGGTGGGACTGATGACATGTTAAAATGCTAGAGAATTGGTTGGTAAAATTCTTTCTCTGGGGCCACTTTTTACCTGTGCATAGGGGTAGTCTGGTTAAGGAGAACAGACAAATACACTGTTGACATTGCATCTTTTTGCTACCCTGACTTCAGCTACATTATTTTTGCTTCCATCTGAGGTAAATGCAACTGGTTGTCTTCAGCATGACCTTTGGAAGGTGTATAAAACCAACAGTGGTCAATGTATATCTAGCCTTTGCCAGCTGTAGAAATTATCCAAGGTGTAACCGAGCTGCTGGGCATCTCTTTTAATTGCAAGCCGCAATTACAGTGCTCCCAAGCTAGCTAGCGGTCGCTTAGAAGGAGAGATGGAACTCACAAGGAGCCAGTTCCCTGAGGGTACAAGGTCATTTTTACCTCTTTGGGCTGGGAGTTCTTATAGTATCAGGAGATGCAAATGCTGTCTGTATGTGAATTAATTGTAGAAGTGGTGCAAGCCCTTCCTGATCAGAGTGTGGTTCCAGGCTCAGCCAGGGATGCACCTGAGCCCTGTGTGTCTTGGGGCATCCCAAGGGATGGAGTTTCTGTGCTCAGAAACTGGGGAGCAACAGATCTGATGCTTTGGCTGGTGCTTTTTTGGTGGGCATGTTTTGTATCATAGCAAGCCTTTAGCTTGTTACTTGCTTACTAAAGGGATGGGGGAAAGCAGCAAACAACAAATAAGTGTGGCTTAAATCAGAAACACCCGCAAAATCATGTGAAGTTTGTGTGCGAAGTTTATGTATTTTAACTGAAAGCAGGGTCATATTGGTTTTTTTAGATTGTAGTTTTGCAGTTTGTTGAAAAATGATATGGTCTCCATTCCCTCCTCCCAAAGTTAATTGTTGTCAAACACTGAACCAACTGAAATAAGCTTTTTTTATTTGCAGTGGAGGAAGAAAAGCTGAACAGAATCAGTTTGTGTTACAGGAGCGCATACGGCTAGTTCTGGGCCTGAGCTCAGATTTGTAGTGCATTGAACAAAGAAACCAGGTAGAGCAATAAATAAAACAAGGGCCTTGTCTGGACTGTCAGCAGAATCACTAGGTCTACTTGGCAGGTTTTACATGAAATTCTCCTTCTCTCTCAAGAAACTTGCATGTTTTCAGTTGAAAAATTACATTAAGTGGTAATTACTCCACACACTGTTATCAGCAGTGCCAGTACTGGTTTCATCACCTGTGCTTGGGTCATCAGTCCTTCAGTGCACTTATTCTTGATGCAGACAACCTCAAGTCAAAGTTTGTCTGATAAAGTCCTGGCTTATTGGTTTTTTTGGTTGCTTCCTTCCATTTTTTTTTGCTCATCCCAAATTATTCATATTTCCTATTCTCCAGCTCCCTTTTATGTCAGTTTTTTCCTTTTCCATCATTAAACCTCCCTTATCCCTCACTCTTAAATTGCCACTGGGGAGGATTTTCTATTTTCCCAAGTCCTGAATGCACTGTGATTTCCTGGCAGCCCCACTCTCATTACAGGACTGGAGAGGCTCATGCTTGTCATTACAACACGCATCCCGAGACCATCACTACAGTATCTAATACAGATACAAACATATTTCAGGAATAAATGAAAAGCAGCTCTACTTAAATTATTGAGGAAATAAAGACAATGTGCTGTTGGGTACTGGAACGCTTCCTCCCTTTGTTCACAAAGAAAGCAGTTGTTAAATGTGGTGCACATGCCTATATATGTGCTTCGTGTTCTGAGGATGAATTTGCTCCCCATGTGTGACTGAGAAGCTGTATGTGGTGTTGTCAACAGACACAGGACTGCCCAGGCAATTCCAAGTGTTGGTGTAATTGAACAGCTTCCCAGCACAGGACAAATCACCAGATGATTTTTGTAACACTAAGTCTTATTTTCTTGCTGGAATATAAATCTTTTGTTCATCTACCCTTTTCCTTATTGGTTCTAATTTTTATTGACTGATGAACAAACTTACACTACTGCTAAGCCCTTTCTGCTTGTATTAAAAAGGGATTTCCATGGACTTGTAAGCTTAGCTTTTTTAATCAGAATGACATGTTGGTTTATCCCATAATCTTTAATATCTCATTATCAGCAGGAACAGCATATGGAATCTTAAATTGAGCAACTGGAGGTCTTACTTGTGAACAAATTGTGTTCATTTTAAAGTCTGAGCCTGTGCAAAAAAATCACGCCTCTTCCATATGTAACTGCACGAACTAGCATTTATCCCTGTAGACGAGGTGACTTGCAGTTGAGTGTTTACCTAGGGCAGTATCGGACTGGTGGGATCGGAGTTGCGTTGCTTCGTTTGTTTCACTTTGCAGCTTTTTCTTTTCTCTTTGGCCTCAGTGTTGTGTTCTGGGGCTTTGGTTCAAGTGAAACCCACTTAAAGCAGCTGCTTTTCAGCTGTAGATGATATCTCATTTGTAGATGATACTTGATATATATATGGTGTTATTCTTTTTGTTTATATATTGTTTTGTAAACCAAACCGGATTTAATGGATTTGCTGAAGAGCACAGCCAAGCATTGAGCTCATGAACTGTCCTCTTTGATTCATAGCTATTTGAAATTCAGTGTGTGACTGGGCAACTGAGTTGCATTGGGGTTTTTTATGTTGCCTGAATCAATCAAACTTTCTCAGCAAAAAACCATCATTTAAAAGAAAAACACAAAAAACTGAAAAACCCTGTTCATATTCTAAGGCCCTGATTTCTAGAAGTGCGAAGCAGCCTTAAAGATGGCTTAAGAAGTCAGCTGGGGTTTTTCTGGCATGAAATAGCACAGAGCTACTGCAGTTTGTCTTACAGCACTTTAGTTCAGACCAAGCACTGTAAGCAGGTATAAATCTGCGCAGCCCCGATGAGTTAGCAGGTTGTCTTTGCTTCAGTCTGGGCTCCAGGCTGTGAAGAGTTTGTCTGAAAGCAGAAGGAGGCGGCTGGGGCAGAGCTGCAGCCAGGCTGAGAAACAAAAGGGAAGCCAAGAAAGAGGGGGGAAGAAGGAGCAGAGGAACAACTTAGAACACAAAAATGTGGAAAAGAGCGTGTTACAAAGTTTTTGAAAGAGGAGAATTTGCTCATTTTTGGAGTTGTCATAATGAAAAGTGAAGTCACAAATTAACAATGTTCACTCTGTTCTGATGAATTAAAAACACAAAACTATATTTACTAATTATCAAAACAAAAGATAATCTAAGAACGTGAAGTCTATTGTGTGTTAAAGAGTTCAGAATGTGGACAATGAACCCAAGACATCCCTGGATGTGGCCTGAGATGAGGAGCGGGTGTTTGTAATGTATTGCATACGTCCATCCATGCACATCTGATTTGGGGCTGGCAGTCTATGCTGTTATTTCACTTGATTTGTATATTTTAAAAGGCCCAGCTCCTTCTTACTGAAGATGAGATTACTTTTTATTTTTGTTTTAATTGGACGTGAGTAAAGCAGATTCCTGACAAAGCAAAAATCCAAACATTTTTCTTTGTATTACTTTTTAGAGAGCAAATATTTTTAAGGGTTCAGAGGGTTCTGCAAGCCAAATGTCAGAACTGGGAATTGAGAAAAAGTGGAAGATGGAGGGGAAATTGTGGTGAAGAAGAATGGCAGAGTGCTGGCTGGGAAAAAACAATAATGGATATTATTGCTTTCTGGGTAGAATGAAAGGGCTGTGCCCTTGGCTGGTGTTAATTGGCCTAACTCCTCTAAAGTTGGTAGAGGATTGATTCACAGCAGCTGTAATCCTCAAGTGAAATCCCTGCCCCACTGGGAGTTTTATCATTGTCTTCAAAAGAAGAAAGATTTTAACCTGTGTTTTATTTTATTCAGTCACCTAGTGAATATTTTAACAGTAAAAGAACTCGGCTCAGCCAGCACTCCCCTGCGGGAGGGATGGGGTTCAGACTGCTTTATGAGCTAGAAATGTGGAACTAGCTTTCTGGAAAAATTGTCAAAAACCTTCTGAACAAGCCTTTGTCTAATTTTAGTAGTTTATGTTTTTTCACAGGTATTATTCAAAACTGCTGAATTGCCAAATTTTCAAATCCAAGCCAGGTGAAAACTTCAGGTTTTGGCTTGTTTCCTCAGAAGGGTTTGGGTTTATGTCCAACCTACAGTAATGAATAATGTGTTTTCACATAGTCATGGTAGACAACTGACCTACTGTTAACCAAACACAGGAGCACATGCATAGACCTCATTTTTACTACGTGGCATGCATAGGAAGCAAGTGTTGATTCTTGCTTATCACCAGAGAAGTTCAAGAAAGCCAAACACTACTGTAAGGTGTGAACCAGGCCAGCTGTTTGGGGGTGATGAGATTTAATGACAGGAATGACAAAAAACACAGTCCTCAGCTGGACTAAATCTCTACCTGATGGAGTCAATGTGGGCTTGGCCTTTAGCTGCCCCTATGCACACTAATGTGATTTCAGAGCTACCACAGGCCACACAAACCCTGAGGGACAGGGAAACAACATAAAGCTCCTATTTTTGTATCTTTTATGGTTTTTTCCACAGTTTGTGACTTTTGAACCATCAGAAAGCTGTATTTAGATTACTATTCAGGTGTGCTTTTGCAGTTTCAAACATTGCCTCCTCTTTTATTTAACTATATGGAGTTGTAACCTGTGTGTACAGAATATTGACACATTCCTAATTATCTTACTCATGTATGGTGAATTTAAGATACTAAATTCAACTTCCCTTAGGAATAAACTGGGCTCCGTTCCTCAGGCTCTGAATGAAATAGTGTTAAGAAACATCAAAATCCCACTGTCAATACCATACAGATATACACAAAGCCAAGACAAACTCCCCTCACAACACAGAAAACATCTGTACGCTAGTGCACGGGAAGTGGGCATGGAAAAGCAGTATATACATGGTTCAAAGGTGCAGATATTAATGGTGAGGACCAACTTGCTTGCTCTGAGTCTTTTTTCCTGAAAATTGGTTTATTTTTTTGTTGTTGAAAAGAAATGACTGGATAAAAACTATCTCTTTTTTGTCATAGAAATGTGGTATCTTTAGGTGCTGTTGTCAAAATTTCTAACTTGTGGGGATGTCCTGTTCAAAAGTTGATTTAAAATTAGAATAGCATTTTTTGGCAGGACTTCACTTGTTTTTATTTCTTGAAAATAAGCCAGAACAGTAACTGCAATGCCAGAATAACAGTGTTTTAAGGGCTTTCATAAGGCAAAAAATAATGGAGAATCTTTTTTTTTTTTTTCTTTCTTCATGTTTTCCTCTGTATTTTTTCCTCTGCCGGTGAACTTTTCCCCTGAAATTGTTTCTAAGCTTCATGCCATTGAGGTCTTCTCAGCTTCACTTCTAGTTTCTGTTTTAGTTTTCTTTTTTTCCTGTGCTGACTTTATAACTAAATTTTTATTCCTTTCTTTGTCAGATTGCTGCCAATCACTGCAGTATCTGAGAGCTGTTATATTTTATGTTATATATCTGCTGTTATATTTTATGAGAAATGAACAGTGGTCCACAGCCATCATTATCTGAAAGTTTGCTATAGACTTCATAATATTGGCAATTTTCTTGCAGAAGTGCTGCTAGCAGAGGGGAGGGTCATGTCTTCAGCTGTAGCTTTCCAGTTCTAGCCACGTTTGTGAGAAAGGGAAGGACTGGGACTAGGCTCTAGCAGGGGAGTAAGACGAATAATTATGGTGGGAAGAGCTTGTTTGGGGGTGCGTGTGGAGGGCGACTTCCCTTTCGGTCAGCTTGAAATGAAAGCTTTTCTCTGTCAAGCTACATCCCTTCTCCTTAAAGCCCTTAACTGCTTAGCCTGTTCTCAAACAAAAAATTGTTTTTCTGTTTGGATATTAAAAAATAATCAGAGACATCAAAATCATGTATTCAAATTCCAGATTTTTTTCCTTTACATGTGTGGTCAAAGTCACAGCAACCCTAAGTTTGTGAATAGATGGGCTGGCACCCCAAACCTCTCTTTTATTTGCAAATTTTAACTGGGAATTTCATTTAGGAGTTATTAGCGAAGGGCAGTTTGGGGGCTTTGGCTGTATAACAGAAGTGTCTGAGCGTCAGGTTAACCTGGTATGGGGACGGGAGGGTTGAGGAGAGAGCAGTTCCTTGAAACATCCTGTCCTTCCTCTCTCTTTTCTGTTGTTCCTCCAAACTACCCATCTGCATGGGGCTAGCCACAGTCTGGTAGAGAAGCAATTAATTAGGGTCTCTTTCTTGTAATTTAACATAAATTAACACCATAGCCCCTGACAGTAAACGTGGGCAACTGTAGACATTGCAATCAACAAGACACAATTCAGGCTACAAATGCAAAGAGTGGAAGCCATTCAATATCAAATTGCCACAGACTTTAATAAGGACAAGCAAAGAGCTGGAGTCAAGAGACTGTAACAGAAGAATAGCTGGGCACACTGGTACTTATCACGGCTCTCCTACTTAGCTGGCTCTTGAGAAATGGGTCACCAAATGCTGTGAAGACGGCTGCAGCTGTCAATGCTAGTAAATAGCTGAGGCCCATTTAATTCTGGCCAGCTTAGGGGACTTAAAAATTCCATCACATCACGCCACGGCTTCTTCTTCGCGCTGCACAGGCACTCCATAAATCCACACGGCTCTCTCCCTCTCATCTGAATCGCAATGCAGTTATTAAACAAATTGTAAGTCTATTTCATATCCTTTTTAATACTTTGAAAACTGCACAATATAAGGCTTAATAAAAGCTGAATTCTCCAAAACTGCTCTTAGAACTGAAAATATGACTACATCAAAAGACTTTACAAGGGCAGGATTTTAATGGCTGAATAATATGCTGGAACGGAGCAGTAATTTCTTCTCAAATGCTGGGATGAATTATTTATGCTTTGACAACATTATGTGTCTCTAAAGCAGCTTTTAGTTATTCGCCTATTCGAGGATACAGCTGATTCTGCTGCCCGCTCTTGTAATTACATTAACCTCTTGACACTACATGACAAGCTTTTCCTGTGAACTGCGATCAATAGCCCATAACTGCTACCTATTTAATAGGGCCATGGTTACACTTCAGTTCAGATATAATTAGCTCTTTTCCCCCTTCCTCTTTTAACAGAGCATGGAAAAAACCCCATGTTGTTTAAATTAAAAAAAAAAATACACACAACAAAATAAAGGCTGTTAAGGAAAAGGATAAAAGCATTCAGATCACTGAATAGGCAAGTAATATGTTCCCTGAGTTTCTGTTCAGAAATGCGCAGCCCTTCCATTAGTCTACATCTACATTTAAATGGGACTGGAAGACATAGCATATGAGGACTTGTAGGAATCAATTACAGAAGTGTTGGTACAGGTGGGCAAGGCTGTGACCTGATACAGCTGAAGCACACACTGATAATGAGATAAACTAGGTTCATTTCCACTCTGTTTTCACCTAGCTTTAGTAGAAGCATAGCATTTTGTTGCATACCTTTGGAGTTTCTTTGTCTCAGGGATGTATTTAGATTCAGATAAATACATACAGGGTTTGAAATCAAGAAGTTTGACTAATTGTGTTAACACTTTTAAGCAAGTAATGCTTTCTTGCAGCTAACCTTTTCACTCTTTGGGCTGTATTATGGACTATCTGAACAGACTAATGAATACCATATGAAAGATAAAGGTTGATCTTTGCCTTGATATAACAGAAATTACCTGTCCACTAGCCTGTAAAACAGCTTTCCATTCCTTGATCTGTAGACAGATGGCCATGCTCATGCCATTGGCCCAAACAATATTGCCCTAGTTGTAATTTAGAAGTTTATATTCCCTATTCCAAATAATTCTTTGCATTTTCATGTGTTACTTTGCAAAATGACCTTTGGGAACTAAAGAGGTTTTGTGGGTTTTTTGAATTTGTTTTTTGGTTGGGGGGCTGAGTACTTTATGCTGCTGCTCATTTTAGAAGGACAGGATAAGAACTTGTAATTAAGTTTAATAACTTTTTCTAAATAGGTTGTTTGCAAGAGTTGTATTCTTTCACTCAGGATCCAAAGAAATCAAGTCCATGAGGCTCTTTCCAGCTCCTTCAAGGGATCTCCAACCCGGTCTGCACCAGGAACAATTAATGCTAACAAAGCATTACGAAGCAATAGGAGTAGTGAAAGAACCTAGATGGTTTCTCTCATCAGAAACATGTCTTTTTGGATCTATGAACACTTCAGGCTGGGTGCCTCTATGTTTTTTTTAGGAAACTCACTTGAATTTCAAACTTTTTGGGGTTAGATGCTTAAATTCATATAAGATCTGGGTCTTAGGTCTTGCTTCCCCTTCTCTGAAATTACTGGAAAACATTCTTTAGTTGCTTGACTTTACGGCAGAACATGGTCTTTTGTAAGCATACTTGTCACAAGTTTTTAAAATGCAAAAATTACAGGCTCTACCTTCAGCTTGTAAGTAGTAATTCTCTAAAGAAAATACATTCACTTGTAGTAAAAATAATAGCTTTTGTTTACTTGTGTTTGTACCTTTTACTTACTTAGATGATGCTACAGATTATAGATATTGCTGAGGCTATAGGAGACCTCATGAACTTGATAATGCCTTGCTCTCACTGAAACAGAACTTCAACTGCTCTGTGACATTGATTCGTTGGAATAAGGGTGAGGTTTGATGATTAACAATGTGTATTCCCAGGAAGGCTGTCGTGGTTTAGCTCCAGTTGGCAACTGAGCACCACACAGCCGCTCGCTCACTCTCCCCCTCCCTGGTGGGATGGGGGAGAGAATCGGAAGGGCAAAAGAAAAACTTGTGGGTTGAGATAAAAACAGTTTAATAATTGAAATAAAATAATAACAATAATGATAGGAATAAAATTGCAATGAAAAGGAGAACAAGAAAGAGAGAAACAAAACCCACGGGGGAAAAAAAAAAAAGTGATGCAACCGCTCACCACCCACCGACCGATGCCCAGCCAGTCCCTGAGCAGTGATCGCTGCCCCCCAGCCAACTCCCCCCAGTTTAGATACTGAGCATGACGTCATATGGTATGGAATAGCCCTTTGGTCAGTTTGGATCACCTATCTTGGCTGTTCTCCCTCCCAGTTTCTTGTGCACCTGGCAGAGCATGGGAAGCTGAAAAAGGAAGTCCTTGACTAGTCTAAACACTACTTGGCAACAACTAAAACATCAGTGTGTTATCAGCATTCTTCTTACACTAAATCCAAAACACAGCACTATGGCAGCTACTAGGAAGAAAAATTAACTCTATCCCAGCTGAAACCAGGACAAAGGCTAACCTTTGTGTAGTAAATATTTTATTTCCTATTTCAAGGCTATAAAAAAGCCGCAGTTTTACCCTGCCCTCAAAAGCTCAGAATAGAGTAATAGATATGAAAGCATATTTCTGCTATAAAAACTTAGCTAGCAGTGTGTGCAGTTACTATCTGGACACATTTTTTTTTTTTTGCAACATAGACAGATTAACAGAATTGTTAATACCATTCTAAATTAGAGTAATAATCCTGTTTGAGATGGTAACTAGACGCTCCTGGGGATAGCACTGAAGTAATCAACCATAAGGCATAGGTTCCAAGGAAGCTCTGAAACACCTTCCCATTTCTCCCAAGAGACAAAAGAAAAGAAAAAGAAGAGCTGAATTAGCAGTTAATAATATATAATGAGTTAGAAGTTTGAAGTTTATGATGATTCATAATTATTATAAGAAACCAGTTTGTCGATTCATGAATTCAAGACAAGCTTGTTTTCCTGCACACTGCCTATTGCCACTTGCTGTAGTTGTCAGGTGTTGTACTGCCTTTCAACAGAGCTTCATTTCTGGAGACATTTTTTCTTTCCTACAGCATGTCTGTCAAGTAGCAAAGGGTTTGGCTAGGTTTTCTGTTCCTCCTCCTTAAACAAAAACAAAAAAAAGGAGGCCAGTCAGATGTTCAAAGATATTTTAGGTAACAGCATTTACCCCTCACAGATTTGTTGATCCCAGTAGCTAACAAGGTGTGTTAAAGAAAGTTCTTATAAAACTGCTGTCCTAAGAAAAATGAAAGACTATCTGCTTCTCTGCAGAAGGCAGACATCCTGTTTTTATGACTGCTGAGTGTGTCAGAGGTTCTCAAACGTGAACCTCTTGTAGCCTTGACATTCTTGAAAATAGAGCGAAGGAGACGTAGGAAGGAGACAGAGGTAAAGGACCTGAGGTGAGGGCAGGGAAAGGAGGAGGAGGAGGAGGAAGACTGGTTCTCAGAGCAGGGCAGAAGCAAACACCCGAGCTGCAAAATGGATCAGTCTGTGTGAGACACTGACATTTGGGAATGCATCAAATAAAAATCATTTAGCAGCTTACTAATGTTGCCGTGAAAAGTTGTTGCTTCCACAGTTAGCAACCCCTCTGCCCCGGATGAAAACAGTGATAATTTTCTTACTATTTCTATAGGTTAGTTCTATTAACATGTCAGAAGATCTCTGTCTTTCTTTGAGGCTCCCCTTGTGTTATTTAAACATGTCAGTTACAGTTTCTCTACCAAAGATACTTTAGTCTATTTATAAAAAAGGGAATGTTTCATTATCCCCAGTTTACAAAGTAAGAATTGAGGCATACTGCGAGGTAGTTATTTTGTTAAAGGTCACCCAGACAGTACGTGACAAAGCGGGGAACAGAAGTCAGATCTTTAGGATCACAAGGATATCTTTCCTCCTGCATTTTTACTGTTTGAAATGGGCTGAGAAACCCTTTATGACTGTGGATTTTTTCAATGCTATTACAAGATTAACACTAGTCATCTGGCTGGAATTTTCACCAGCAAGTCATATCACCATGTATTTATTTAATATGAGATAACCTTTCATTTTCCTGCTGGCAAATATTTTATTTCAGAGATACTAAGCTGACTAAACTGACAACTTGCATGAGTGATATGGTATTTGAAGTTAAACACCAGAGTGTTTGTTATATTTATAACTGATAGCAAAAGGGATTTCAGTTCATAATTAAAAATAAAAAAATCAACAGCTTGTCAGCATTAAAGTGAAGGAAGTCTGCATTGGGAAATGCATAGCACAGCTAAAGAATTTAGGTACCTATTTATTCTCTTGCACAGCCATGTGATTAATCTCTACGCTATCAACTGGGCTTCCAAGCAAGTATTTCCTCAGCTCTGTATTGCACAGAGCAAGGCAGGTCCCAAAACGAGTTGAGAGGTGCTTCAGTTTTCCTGGGTTTTTCTTTTTGCTGCAGTAACTGGCAGATTCTGGATTGTTATGAGCAGGGTGTTTCTCATCCTGCCAGGCCTTTTCCTAGAGTCCCTGCCAATTTGACCTCATAGTGGGGTACACTGGTCTTTTAAGGCTGAATGAGCTGAGAATGTGGTTGGGAGTAAGAATGTGGTTTCGATTACTATCTTTAAGCAGATTTGGCACCTTCATCTGACATGGGGAAGTGGAAATGAAAATCAAACCTGGAATCACCTGTATGGCAATGCAAAGCACTCCCACTAGACTGGCAAGACAGAAGATTGCAGGACACATCTTGAACGTAGGCACAACTCCATTAAAGCCTATATTACCCTAGTTCAGGAGCTTCTTTTCCAGAGGACACTGGTTCACTCTTTTTTCAGCCATGGGGGGGTTCAGGCACTTTTTAAAAAGCACCTAAATAAATAAGGTGTTTGAGTGTTTCACTGAGGTAACACTGGAAGTCATAGAAAAAGATATTTTTTCTCCCTTGTATGGTAACCCACCCATTTGCCTACACATTATTTAACAATGGTCACCTAAGAATGGCAAGGAAGTGGTATCGCATCCCCCTTTGAGATGTTACAGGAATAGTATTCCATTACAGCATATAGTATCCATAATGGCTTGATACATACGTTATCTGTATCCAGTGTTCATTTTAAACAGGGAAGGAGAGCAATGGTAACATGATCGCGCTATCCATACGCTGGGACTCGGGATACAGCTGGGCTGCTTCTGTTGAAAGAAAAGCCTCGAATCCGACAGAACAATTTGCTTCCAGATTTGTTTTTCTGTTGCATTATTCCAGAAAGAATCATTGTTTTAAAACAGGATTTCAACTGCTGCAAAGCAGCTGGCTGCAGCAAGCAAGCTATGAAGTCCACCAGCTTGTTGAGGTAAGCAGAACACAGGCACCCTGAAGAGAAGACATTTGGAGCTTGAGTTTGACCTGCCTTCATCCAGAGCAGGGTTCACCCCCTGCTCCTGTGTCCCAGGCAGGAAGCAAGGTCAAAGGGAGGGAGTTGCAGGATCCCTGCAATGTCAGCAAGGTCAAACTAGCTGCTGAGCATCTCTGTGCTCCTTGGCATGATGGCGCTTGGCTGGGTATCTACTATGGTTAGAAAGCTCCCTGTGGGACTGCTTGTCCAGACTTCCAGTAGGATTTTCCTCCCATCTATTTCTTCTCACGCTTCTCATACAAATCAAGTAGATCAAATTATTATTCCCCAGTCTCATCCTTTCATACCCCACAAGTCTTCTCTCCTGATTGTTGTCTAACACTGTGTAGCCTAACTTAACCTCCCACAGAAGAAAGTATGTAAATCTCCAGGAATAGTATCTTTCCAATGTCTGTCTTTTTTCCTTTTCACAGTGTTTTGATATAGTCTCTGACTATTTTTAAAGCTCATTCATATTTTTAAATGATTTGATTAAATGTTTTATGAATTTTGCTTGCACTTTAGTTAACAATTTCCATACTTAGCAGTCCATATCAGGCTGTTTGTTCACTTCATATTCAGTCCTGTAGTCAAGGGAATTGACTTCCATACTGCTCTGCATGGGTCTACAGCACAGATTGCCACAAAGTGTATGGTATTATTTTTACTTCTTAATTAGATGAACATAACCCTCCTAATCAGATTCCTGTGTGAATGATCATGTATAGAAAGTTAAGATTTGCTTTCCTAAGCATTCAGAGAAAATCTTGTAAAACTCAATTTCAATGGTATTTGTAGAAAGCAAAGGTATCATGGATGCTAATATGTCTGAGGCAGCTTTGCGTTTTAAATTTGAATGAATGTTCTTACAAGATTTCTTTATTTCTTGAATGTTTTTGCATTATCCACACCACTGTTGTCTATGGACAAAATCTGATTTACATAGTGAAAATTATTAATTCCACAGGTAGATTAGTCTCTTGAGCTGACAATAAAATGAAATATACTGTGGAAAAATGTGAACTAATATATTTGAGAACAAAACCTATCTACAGCGTGCTCTGAACTGGGAGGGGATATAGCAAGAAATGATGTAGTAAAAAGGCTTGGGACTGATTGTTTTCATAAAATTAACTTTGATCTGCAGTGTGTTATAACAGGAAGAAAGGCTAGCATAGTTTGGGGCTGCATTCATTAGAACGTGTCCTGGAGAAAATAAACCGTAGATTGGGTCTTGTTTTAACTCCTTGGATTTTTAATGCCATCTATTTTTCCCCAGATGAGCTGCCCTCAGTCTTTCATAGTGGTATCTTGGGGACTTGATATCTCTGCATGCATCCTCATGTACTGGTGTTTGGGATATCTTGTAAAGATATCAGTGACCTGGAAAATACTGATAACAGAGAAATAAAGTGGACTGGAAGGACTCCTGTAAAGAGGTAAACGTAATGCATTCTGGTAAATATTACATGCTTAGCAGGATACCAGCTAAGGAGCAAAATAATGCAAAATAATGTAATTTATGTATATAGAAGAAAAACAAGGATTCAGTCACACCATAGAAGCTATGATATAATTAGGAGCAGTAGAATGAACATAAAAAGAAAAACCTAATTTGAATATTAGGGAAAATATTCTGGACTGCCTTTAGCCTTTCAAATAACATCCCAAGTGAGGTTGTGGGGGATTCTTGAAAATTGATCCTATAGGTATTAATTAAAGAACCAATAAACCTGAAATAGACAGCAATCTTACCTCTCCTGGAGGGTTTGCCCAAACTATCTGTGCAATATTTTTTTTTTGTCTCTACCATCTCTGACTTATGCAGATGAAAGAGTAAAAGCAGTAGCAATGTCTCCAACACAGGTGGTAACCTGGCTGTAGGTGGAACATCGAGTCAGTCAGCCAGCCCTGCAGATGCCAAATGGAAAAGGGCAAAGAAAAGAGACATCTGGAGGGGAGAAGAGCAGAAGGTACAAATGCAGTGCTCTTCTAAGAGGTATGTCAAGGAAAGAGAGAGCAAAGTGCAGCAGAGGCTTTTACAAGGGAAGGAGCAACGAGAGGAAAAGTGACAGAAACCTGCTTGGGAATAAATGAGCAAATGTGTGCCCCCACAGCTGTCCCCACTGATGGTGCCTGGAAGCCTCTGGGGAGCGGGCATGGGGGACTGAGCCCTGGCGACCCCCCTCCCTCCCTCCACACACCCCCCACGGCTCCTGCTCCTGTCCACTCCCTTGTTTAACCCATCCCTTCTACCAGAAGTGAATCACATATTTAGGAGACCTTTTTTCACTCTCAGTCATCCTGCTGCTGACAAGCTTGCCGCCAGGGAATGCATTGCCAAGAAAGTTTCCACAGGGCTGGGAGGTGGGGTCGGGCTGTCCAGGGTTTCCTGTCCCAGGGAGCCAAGCTGGGGACCCTGCCACAGCCCCCAGGTGCTCACCCAAGCCTGGCAGCCGCTCCCCTGCAAGTCCAGTGGCCCCACAGCAGTCTCACCCTGCTGGGGCAGCGCTGGCTGGGCCATGGCAGGCAGTGCAGAAAGACTGATTCGACAGGAAAATACAGGAGAATTTGGTCGACTTGAGAGAAATTTTTTCTACCCCAAATAAACAAAGCTGAAGGCAGAAAGTTTCCAGTCAGAAAGCCGATGGTGGGTGCCCTGGGCAGTGCTGCCCGGGCTGGCCATGGCTGCTGGCCCATGCCTGAGGTGCAGCAACATGCTGTGGGCCCAGCACAGTGGTGAGGGGACTTAGTGCCTCCTGCAGTGCTATGCTCTCTTCTGTGAGCTGTATTTTAACTGCCAGTGGGTGAATTTCTTTGGTTTGGGGGTAACAAGCACAGTAAACACTTTTGTTAAACAGCTGTTGGGGGACAGGAGGGTGCTTCCCTCCAAAACCCACTGCCTGCACTTTTGGCAGGCTTTGTCCGCACTGCCGACAGGGTGTGAAACACAAGGGAAAGGTAAGCGGTGATTTCATCTGCACAAAGCATCTTTTTTTTCCAAGCCTAGTAATTATTTTTTTCTTTTCTTTTTTTTTGTTTAGTTTTGTTTTGAAACAATAACGGCTGTTTGGGAGTTGTATTAATGCCACAAAACTGACCCAACTGATGGAAATCTCACGACAGCCCTATACCAAAATAAACCGCAGCACTTGGGAGCAAATGGAGTTCAGCAAAGTGCTTGGGTACTAACTGAAGGTAAAAGGGATGCTTTCCTTCCCCTGTTTCAGCTATTTTTCTGCGTGTGTGCATGGGCTGCCGTGGAGGAGTGCTGGACCCCCATACCCCTCTGGGGCTGCCTGTCCACCTCCGCTGGGGCGCCGAGTCTTTCCCAGCACTGGGTGCCTCTCCTCAGGCTGGGGGGACTTGCTCTTATTTACATTCCTCCCAGGATTTGATGAGATCAGTGTTGAAAGTGAAGAGCTATTTTACGGACATGCATACAAAACGTATCTCTGGATATATGTGTGCATGTATTTGAGGGAGTCAAGCTGAGAGGAGTGAGGATAAAAGGTGCGTGTAACAGTAAATCCAACAAATATATTCCCAAATGTTATGTTAGGTATAAATCAACATCTAAAGTAGTCATTGTATCAACTGCTGGTTGATATGTGCTTTGGGCTTCAGTGTTCCCAATATCATTGTAAAGGAAAATGTCCATTTAGCCAGAAACTGCATGCAGCAGCTAAGGTGGCTACTCTGATTCCCCATCTGTGTGTCACATGTTCACCTCTATCTCAGCAAACACAGAAAGCTGCACGATGTCTGTCACATAACATGCAGCAAATCTTTTTCTTGTTTAGAACTGGGATTTTTCTCTCCCTTAAGAAACACCAGGTCCAACTCCTGGCTCGTGTATTGAAGGAACTCCAGTGACTGGGGAAGGCATTGCTGTTTGTGTGTGCAGATGAGCCTGCTCATGTAAATTACTTGAGACTGCAAGAGAATAAGCATCATTTTGTGTAATAAACAAGCGGTTCATTTTGTGAAATGATGAGTCTGTGTTTTTCTATCTGTTCAAGACTGTGTTTTTTGCAAAAATCTATGTGATTTAATCTAATTTTAACAATATGTAAAGGAATTTAAAATGTAGCACTCACCATTGACTGAAAGTACACAGAAAATTGCCGCTGTTGGTTTACTGCTTGATTAACATTGTAGCTATTCTCCTTAATTTTTTCAAATTTTTTATGGTCTATTTAATGTATCTGTATTTGTGTGCAGATAACTTAAGTGTTATACTGTTTTCTTGCACCAGAGCTCCTGTTAAGTGGATGAATAATATAAAAATGCTGCTACTACTACTGCAACACTTTTTTTTTTCTTGCACGATTTTCTTCTGAGAGATTGACTCCTATTGATATCACCTTCCCTTGTAATCACATTGGCAAGTGTTCGAAGGTGTGATGGGAAAGCTTTTAAACATGTGAATGCTCCAATTGACTATGAGTATCAGTAGTGGGAGTGCTTTTGAGGTCATGCAATGATAAATCAGCAGTAGTACAAGGCAACTTTTCCTACCAGGCAGCAACTAATTAATGGTACTTGTACAATGAGAAATGACATTCCACAGCAACTGATAGGAATCAACCCATAATGTTAAATCAAAGAATTCTGGGAATTTGGCAAGGAAGTGAAGATCACACTTTCTACAGATATTTTGCAAGAGAAAAAAAAATTCAATTTCTCGGATAAATGACCTTTGTAGGTTATTCATCTAGCTCTCATCAGAGCGGGTGCTCTGGGTTTCCTCTCTTGATATCCCCAGAAGAAATTTGCCTTGTTTTTCCCTACTTGATTGCTATATTCCTTTAGAGGATATTTATTGTTAAGCCACAGCCTCTGTTATTTCCTTTGCTGCCTGAGCTTAGTCAGAACTCTGTGCCTCAGACATGCAATAAAGCCCAGTAGCAGAGGAAATAACAGTGCAGTTAACCTCCTTAACATCGATAATAAATAAGCACTAATAAGATATGTACCAGGGTAGCAATTGCCCTGACATAATGAAATGCACTAGTTTAAATAAGTGGTAGCTGGTGTCATCGTGCTTTTCAGTAAGGAACCTATACAGGCACTATATTTTCTGGGTAATTTATGTGTCAGATTTTCTGGGCAGTTCAGCTGCTGTTAAGACATTTAGTCCAAGTGGCCCAGTTTTCATAAATTCTTGACACCGAGCAAAACCGTTTGTTTTTACAGGTGCCTATCTCAGATCCGAGCTGTTTCTTTAAAAATATTACCCCAGTTGGGGGTACTGAGCATTCTTGGAAATCTGGTCTCTGTCTCCTCCTGCTTTGTTTAAACTGCATTTCACTGGATTAAAGCCAGCTCGTTTGAGAATTTTGCTTTCCAGTTGCTACCGTGACTCTTGATTGAACATGGTATCTCTGCTATCAATTTACATCCCTGCAGATCAAATAGCTCTCTTCATCTCGCCCTACTGACAAGCTATCATGACAAGTCCGTGGTGAATATACACACTATGGAACTGGAGGGGAGGTTTGCTTTATTGTAAAGCAGTTCTTCAGGGTGGCTTAGTGACATGTTTTGAAGGAAACACTAAAGTTCTCTTTGGAGCGGGCCTAAACCAGGAAAATGCAAAACATACCCCCCCATCTTGAATACATTTAACTATCTTACAGCTTGGGCATTGCTTAGAACAACTCATGTGCTGTAATTGAATTTCAATACCCACCAAAAAAAATGGTAGTACTGAATAACCAGGAGATGTTTATAAGTACCAATATTAATTAGACAATCATAGTTTATAAAAGCCACATGAGGATATGATTTGTGAATCGTAACTAAGTCTGCATGATTGTGCTAATTTATTACAGTTTGAAAGCAGAAATGTAAATTTGTAAGCCTTGTGCCTCATTATTACGATTATTATTTTTTTTTTACTCCACAGTTCCCCTGACACTTATTGTGTTACTAAAGACAAGAATAATAATACCAGAAAATGCTCATGTTTTATCCCTGTAATATTGCTGGCAAATTGAGACAGAATGGTAGCAAAATCATAGAGGAAGTTTTCTCTGAAGTGCCCACATCTTTGGTTTATGGAACTTGTCAGATTTTCGTCATTGCTTGGTTGCAAAAAAACATCTGTTCCTGCTTTTGAGAAATATTTGTAGCAGTTTTACAGCAGGATTTAATTACTGCCATTGAATGGTGGTTGGGTGCCATACAGTACTAACAGATTTTTATCTATACTCCTTTATATCTATGAAGTGTAAATGACAAATAAGAACACTAACTGTGACTTCAGTAACAAAGGCTATTTGCTGAAGAACTATGTGGTGAGAGAGTTCAAACGATGGGCAATACTCGAAGGATTTGGTTTCAGAGTTGCTCAGTGATGTGATTTGTTTCTTCTTGAGCTCTGTATCAGAATGCATTGCTCTAAATCCTAAAACTGCGTTAGCCACAGGAGAATCTCTAATATGAACCTTGAGTGAATCTGAGATACGGGGGACCTTCTGAGCAGCTACAGTTATTGCTGCTTACGCTTTTTTAAAGTGCTGATCACTGTTGGCTCTGAATGCTGTTCTTTGATGGAGCTTTGTTTTAATAAATGATTTTGTTAGGTTTAAGTCATCCATCTGCTGTTTGGGAAACATCATCTTAGACATCTATATTATAATGAAGATACAATCTGATCTTTATAGTGTGCAGAAAGGGGGGCATGTCACTTATGTAGAAATATCAATGCATAGATATGACTGATGGCATTTAATGATAACACTTTCTCTTGTAATTAGAGAGAAGCACAATACCTGAGGCAGCAGTAATGCCAGCTTTGGCTGCCTTCCTTTTCTCCCAAAGTTTACACCATTCTGATTTTTGAAAGTCTGCTTTCTTCCTGTTCTACTAGAAAAATAAGCCTTTTCCCATATCCGATGCCTTCGCTCTTTTGAGTTGTCTGTGAATTCTCTGAACTCTTCATCCTTGCCAATTGTATTAACTCTGGAGAGAGAACAAACAGCGGGTCCTGCATTCTCTTACACGGTGTGCATCTTCAGCTGAACAGCAAAGAAAGAGGATGGCTTTACAGGCATAAAGCCAGGGGTTGTCACAGATGTTAGTGAAGTTCCAGTCTGGCCTGGGGAATCTTTCTACTGCGTCTCCCTGTTCTGCTCACGCCCTTTTTGTACAGTATTTGCATGAGAAGGAAAGAGCCCAGCTTGGCTGGTAGGGGCAGGCCTGGGAATTTGTGGAGAAACTCTTCAGTGTTTATATATGGGACATTATATATGGAAATCATTATTTTATTATAGCTTATAAGAAACATTTATATTAGGGTGGCACCCACATGCTCTGCTCTACATTTATGTATGCAAATAAGTGACAAAGAATTTGCAGTTTGCAACTGAGAAACTTTTTTTCTTTAATCTGAGTCTTCATCCTGTTCCTGCAGTGATCTAGCTGTGGCAAAGGTTCAGACTGTGGTATTTGAAAATAGTTTCAAGCACCTTCAATGTTTTTTAGCAATACTGACATGCCTGCACAGGCAAACAGACATAGTCTGGACTCTCTTTATACCAGCAAAAAGGTGCATTTGCCAGTTTATTTTGTGTTTGTTTCTGGGATTGAAACAGTTTATAGCCCTAGGGATACCTTACATTGTGTTTGTATGGGGTTTTTCTCAGCACAGAAACTTAGAACCCAGCACATACTGTTAAGCAAAACCTTCACGTGTCAACCTTTATTTTCTTTAAAAATTCTTGGAATTCAAAAAACAGTCATCCTGCCCTTTCCCTTGCTTTTGGCTGCTAATGCTTTGCAGAAGGTTTGGTGATGGATTGGTTTGTCTAGGTGTTTGTTACACACTGACATGCAACAGCGTATGCAGTGTTAATGCTATGAGTTTCAGAGAGACTGAGAAATCCTCCTTCAGCTTTCTCCTGAGCCCTCGGAAATCATTTCACATCTCATTCGTTAGACAAACTAGCTGATCTGAAAACAGCATGCAAAACACTCCAGATTACTCTGATGCAAAAGTTTAGCAGCCTGTTCCCCTGAGGAGTGCCAATAACTCAACCTTTAAACCTCAAAGAAAACCTGATTTTGAGGGTCCAATTTATGATGGCTTGAAAGTGAATGTGGGGTAGTATTTGTGAAGAACTGTAAGCTAAAGACAACACGCATTTTGTTAGTTTAAGATGGCAGGCCTGCCCCCTCACCTGTAATCTCTGAAGATTACCGGCTCCTACTACACTCACAACACTGACAATGCGCTGTTCATAGCATACTGGCCTGGGGCAGATTAATAACAACTCACATTTCTGCTCAAGGTATAGAATTTTATTGCTTTGACACAGGCAGTATTTATAACAGCAAAGAATGATGATTTTGCCCTATCTCAAATGAGTGACAATTCTCATATTCCTTCCCCCCCGTTTGGCCTGTTGGTATCAATTCTAATGTGATTTTCAGTCTCACATATATCTATTTGCAAAGTTAAATGAGATATTTCCTTGTATGGATGTAGGCGACTGATGAGGAGGTTTACTAAGGCAGTGTTCAGCATAAACACCCTGAATTCAGATAGTTATACAAAATTTTTTGATAGCATATTTTCCTACTTGGTCTCTGGAAATTCACTCAGGAATTAATTAGGAAATTTATAGTTTCTGAAGTAAGAGGAGACCTTCTTTAATGTTTACCTGGCATC